>BRZM01000840.1:0-30997 GCA_033238685.1 Lates japonicus
CCCTGCGTTTTGTGCTCCCCTCATCCCCACCAGCTGTACACTTTGACCTCCCACTCATCTTTGATCCACTGTCAAAGAGCTCGCTCTCTGCCGTCGCTCAGCTTCACTCTGCAAACCCTTCACTTCTTGCTCCAGATTTGGGGCCCGGAGTCACTCAGTGTGAGCTTCTGACAGACTGTTTGAGGCAGCTCTCCCTGGTTAAGCCTTTAGAAGAGAGAAGATCCATTTGTAATTCACTCCAACCAGAGAAACTAGACTCGCGCAGCCAAGGCGTCACAATATATGCGGTTTGTTAACTTAATTAAACTGCAAAATGTCACGGCGTCGGGGGAAATAAAGCTGTCATTTCCATCACACAGCTGGTTTGACAGAACTGAAGCCCTGAGGTTGTGATTTCTCTTAAACCCTCTCATACATTGTCATATGCTCTCAAATAGCATATTGATGAAATATATTTAGAGATTATAGTTTTTGATGGAGAGCTGCTTGTCTTCATCTATAAATTAGAGCAAACATATATGGCAAAATCATAAATAAGAAACATAGTATGTATGTTATTTATGTGCTATTTGAATGCAGATCATAATTAATGACTCACGTTGACCCTGTTGATTTTACATTAATCATAGTGAGATAAAGGGAGCAGCTGGCTCAACAGGCTGGCCTCAACAGGAAAAAAAAGAGGAGACAATGGATGAAACTGAATTTTAGCCTTTGTTGGTAACAGATACAGTTGATTATAGATATATTTACATATTGTTTTACTTTGTCCTGCATGAGATGAAATGAAAAAGGCCAGCATGGATGTAATGAGAGTAGCTGCAGCCTCTTCTTAATGCTTTCTCCCATTCAAATAGATACTAAAATGTTAAGTTTCAGTATTCAGGAAACACAATAAGCATGTTCAGCTTTTGATTTTTTCTCCAGAATCAAAAACTTTTCAGTTTTAATGGGCAATTGCCGGTTTACTGGACACAATGTGACTCATTCACAAATAATTATTGTTTTAAAAAAGGCTTGCTATCATCAAGGGCTGCGAATATTCACTGATGCTTTGCATGATTTAAGGGGATGGGCGGAGGAGCCACTCAGGTCCATTATTGTAACTGTCTGATCTGTCAGAATGTTTTCTTGAAAAGAGAAATGTGTTTTAAATAAAAGCACATTAGCCCTGCTGTGTAGTATTACAAATTTATAAAATGAGGATAAACTAAGAGCTTTATGTGTTGTGATTTAATCTCCATCAGCACATCTGCCATTCGCAGCATAAAAATCGCCTGTCTCTAACATAACCATAAACGAGCAATAAAATCAAGCTTGCATCGAGGCCTCTGTCCAAATTTGGACAGAGCCAATACCCACTGATCTCACACTGATCCTCCGGTATATGGGCGAATATTTCTCCTTCTCCCTGGGACAATCCATTGTTTTTCTTTCTTTCTTTGAACTCTCTGAATTTGATTTACAGTGCGCTCAGTGCTGGTGCAGGACCCGCTTTACACTCCCTTCCTTCCCCTCTGAATTAGCATAGAAAAGTACTGCATGTGGATTCTCACTTCCTGCACTTGCAGGTTGTACACCAATAAAAAAGTTTCACAAAAAGAAAACACCTTAAACTTTTTAACACCTGTGTCATGCCGTTACAGGAGGGTTGTATTCTAAGTGTCTGACATAGTAGAAAGTTCTTTGCTGCAGACTGTATGCAGCGCACATATTTGTGTATTGTAAAACAAACACAACATGCGCCTTAATATTGACAGTTGCATCCTGAATGTAGTCTGATGAAACCTTGCTTGTGCTGGAGATTGAGGAGATGCGTGTCACTGTTCCTCTAGGCTGTGACACATGTCTTGTTGGGGCCAGGCAAAGCTCCTATCTGTCCAACCCCCCCCGCGCCTCTGCCTCCCCCCTCTCACTTTATCTCACAGTGCGGGAGAGGAGCATGCTCTCTTTCTATGCGCTCCACAGCCTCCTTGTTCTCTCCTCTCACTGTAACACTGCAGTATTTCAGCATACCAATAACTGGGACTGTGGGGGATCCTCTCTTCCTCACCGCGCTGCCAGCCACCCAGGTGTGACTGTATGTCAGGGAACAGTCTCACTACGGCCACAATTACACTCTCCTCCTGACTTTTCCATGCCAGTCATTCTTTATTAATCCATGGCCCACAGAAACGCTGTTGCACATATGTATACATTTGCTGTCATGCATTGAGCATGGATGCACCTGCACTTTCAGGTACTGTAGCTGATATGCATGTGCATAAAAAGGAATTCCATTTTTAAAGATAATAGGAATATGGTTAGTTTGAAGGGTGGTGGTTGGGTAATTGCAGCTATGGGTGACACACTGAGGAATTAGGTGTGGATGTGAGGGTGAGGACAGGTTTAATGAGCAGAAAAGAAAAGGTCTAAGTGAGAATATTGGTGTCATTTACAGTTATGGCCTATTTAAAGCTACACCTTGTTTACACACACAATATGTAATTACATTTTTCAGGGTTTTCTTGTCTCTTTGTCATTTTTAATATACAACCTTTACAGTGTCAAATCCATCCTCACATTACTTGCTAACAAAGACATCCAAAATAAGAAAATGCGATAATAAATTTTGCAAGGCAGAATGTTTTTTTAAGGGATTAGGTCCTGGTGGAGACTGCCGCTCCTTCCTGTGGGCGTCAGGTGATTGACAGTAAGCAGTGTAATGTAATGTGTGCACTGACATGAAAACACTCATCGCAGTCACAACAGAATAACAATAAAACAGAGATGAGATGAAATTATGACTTCATACAGACTGTGATGGATTATCTCGCATGGGAAATTTCAAAGTCTGTGGCTCCTTCTTTTTTGTTTTTTCACAATGTGCAAAAATGAATGACAGTCAATGGCAGTGTCTAAATTTAGAGAAGTCAGGCATCTAAAAGTACGCTCTGGGTGGGTAACCTAGACGACTGGGTGGTACAAAGTTGAAACACACGCACGTATATATATATATATATAAGGCTAAAATAGTTTTGTATTAATGAATTCAATTAAATATTACACTGGGCCTATGTGTAAACAGATATCCTGAAAAGGGCAAATAAAACAAACTGAATTTAACATTAAATACTGCAAGAAAATATATGCAAACAACTGTTTTCATGCACTGTACACAATATTGTTTGCAAAATAAGCAACTTGTTTAAAATAGACAAAAATGAGTCAGTTGATTTTTAATGGTTTATTTAACACAAGAAGTATGAGAATTTTCTCAACCCAAGAAACGGAACACTTAATCTTTCAGTTTATCTAATAACAAAATATAAACCACTAAATTTGGAGATCTATGTTTTCACTGGACAGCGACAGTGTACTATATATCAACCATACACAGTTATTATATAAGCAACTGACATACTTACCATTTTATACTAAAAAGGGAATGATACAAAATGTGAGTTGTTGGATATCAATCAAACAACATCTTTTTTTTTGTATTCATACTGACTCCTTTGCATATACTTAATTTTTAGGATTATGGTTTAGTATGGATTTGTGACACAGTTGTAGTCTCTCACTGAACTGTACTTGACCTACCTGTACCAGCCCCGCCTCTTTTACCCACAGTCCATTTCTCTCAGGCCGGAGCTGCTGTCATTATCAAACTGTGAGCGTCATGGGCCAGCCGTGCACTGTGGGTCAATAGGTAAAAACTGTAGGAGATGTAAAAAGTGCCGAACATATCTTTACTTTTACCTGAAATGGGAGCATTACAGACTCCTTTATTTAATTCAAAATATCTATTTTCTCTCCTTCTTGGCCCGACACCCAGTAGGATTTGTTAAGCTACTGGTTATTAGTTCACCAATCTAATTGAATCCGTGGTATCTCGTAGCAGAAAAAGAACTAGAAATGTGATAATGATGTTCAGCTTCTTCAGGTATCCCGGGAATTTTTCTTGGAGCAGGAGCAAGTGGGTATTCGGCAACTTGTGCTTGGGAGCACTTCAGCAGGGTGGATGCTTGCTCATGCTGACCTGAAAGGTGGCCTCTGTGACGCTCCCATAATTTTTGAGAGAAAAGCAGAGGAAGGGGGGGAGAGTAATAAAAACAATAGGTGGAGGTTAAAATGCAAATGGGATTGCAGAAGTTAAGGTAAATTGGAGAAGGGAGGGATAAAGGAAGGGAGGGAAATACTGGGGGGTGAGGAGGGAGAGGGTGAGGTGTGGTGGTAGTAGTAGTGGTGGGGGTGGAGGAGGGTGCGGGTAGGGTGTCTGACATCGCCCCCACGGTCATAACAGCAAGGTCTGCATATGGGAGCAGCTGCTGTGCCCTCTGCTTCCTCCCTGGAAAATATGTCTGGAATATTAATTGCGCTGCTAATTCTGCTTATCGCAGGTTTTCGTGATGCTCCGAAGGGTCCGATGAGCCCTCTTACATTCGCCTGTTAGCGATGATGACTGTCTCGCCTGAGCGTGGGTTAGACTACCTGAAAAATCAAAGCTTTATCTGTGGAATCAGAATGGTTTATTGGACCAGACATTTCAATGAGCAACAAAAAGGCTCAGCTTGATATTTACAGGACTATTTAGCAGTTTGTTTCTCAGTTGGCTCCTCTCTCTCTTTCTGTGCAGAAATCGTTTCAAAATAACAGACTGAAAAGCCTGACTTTTATGCAGTCTGTTTCAGTTTTCTACCTTTGGCATCACCTCTGTTTCTGTCTTACATTGTCAACTCATTGTCTGACATGAGATGGGCTTGATTGGCTGCGATGTACTTATACAAGAGTTGGACTAATTTGAAGTAAACTCTGCACAAGTGGCTGAGTCGTTGTTTTGTGACCCTGTTTGTGTTGGATGAGCGCACCGTGCCTCTCTTGGGAGCAGCCTACAGGCATCCCACAGATCTGACACGCAGCTCCGCACACTCACAGAGAAAGAGAGAGGAAGGGAAAAAAGAAAGAAAAAAATACAGTTCCCCAAGAATCCTGGCTGAATATATTACAGAGAAATAAAAACTAACTTTTATGAAGTTTTTTTTCCAAAGCTGGGGTCAAAATAAGTAAAGATGAAATATGCAATATACTCAAGAGCATGGCAAAGGAACTACAAGATTTCTGAGATTGTAAATTTACACCTGTGTTTCTAATGCTTTCACACCCTGTTGTGTGTGCGACTACATAATGTTGTGAAGAAAGGGAACCCGAGAAAAATCTTCAACCCAGCATTTTGTGAGATTCATGCAGGAGTAAAACTTAAGCTCCCCCTTCTCTCGGCGACAACACTGGGATATCTTTGCAAGATCAGAAAACATTTGGGACCTTTGTGAATGTATACATAAGGGCCTGCAGGGAGTTTTGGGTTAGCCCCCTCTCTCCCCCGCCCCCCACCTCCCCATGCCACTGAAGCACCTCAGCACTCAGCAGGACCTCTCAGATGACAGAGGGAGCCGAAATGTCAAAAGAAGGATAGAAGGAGAGGTGTTGGTGATGAGAAAGGGGGAGGGTGTATGTGTGGACCCTCGGGATCCTGGTGTGGGGTGGTATATGCGAGGGAGAGAGGGCGGAGGAGGAGGAAGAGGAGGAGGAGGAGGGGCAGGGAGGTCAGAGTCAGTGAGTGCCAGTTTAATCTGATAGGAGTTCATCCATGCAGAGGAGCTGGAGATCCATGCAGAGAAGCAACAGTGATCTGCGCAAATTGCACACCAGTGAGAGTAGAGAAGACAGACAGGGGAAAATATATGGACGTGTGTGTGGAATGTAGATGGTGTGTGACAGAGGAGGGGGAGACGAAGAAAAGAGGCATAATCGGGTGCTTTGAAAACATGACAGCTGGAGTCATGCACAGGTGATTGTGAAAGGTATATCTCAGTTGTTTAACAAACCCTCTCATTTAATGTATGGCTTGGCATGTGATGGAAAAAGAGGGAGAAAGGGAAGAAGTGTGATGGAAAGAGACAAAGAGGTCCATGATTTGTGATCCATACAGGTGAACATATAGTACCTCCCCCCTACTTCCTCCACCCTCACAGAACAGCGAGGGTCACCCCTACTTTCCTCTCTCTTTCCGCTCCACTGCATCCCCTCGTCATGCACTGTAATTAAAACCACAGGTGGGACCCGTAACACTGCCTGGCTGCTCCCAGCATGCAACAGGCACCATCTGGTTCAGAGGAGGGGCCGTGTTTTTTTTTTTTCTCTCTGTCTCTCTCCAAACAGCCAGGGGTTAAAACATCAAAGGCTCGGATCTTTGATCGGACCTCAGCGGGGTCGAGAGCAAAGGGAATAATATCCACTGTCTCTTGAATCTTTCTGCAACACAAAGCGTGAAATGGGAATGCGAGCTTGAGCTTGTAAGCCACCAGGTCAGCTACCTGCCATTTCCTACAGGGACCCTTTGCCGTCACCTATACCTCCTCTCCTGGTATCATGTCCTCTTTAAAACGTCTGCCTGTAAAACCTGTTAGAGAGTATTCTCCAAAGACTCCCGCAGTGCTGATTACTTTTGCTTCGGTGCATGCTTCGCTAAAGCGAACATGCTCACTACACCTTGAAACATGGCAGAAGTCATGAGAAAGCATGCACTGTCTAGGTCACAGCACATCACAGAGTTTTGAATATGATGAAATCGCTGGCGTATTCATATGTTTTGCAGTGTTTGTTTTTCTGAGTCTTTTTTTCAGCAAGTGTGAAATTTAATATTCGCTTTTTTTTTCATAAGGTAAGACTGCATGGTAAGCTGTTGTTAAAAGAATCTTGCTTGGCAAGTGGGAAAAAAATGTCTTTCAAATCAATATCTGAAATGAAAAGTTATGAGGAAGACAAAATCATCTCTCAAAGCCTACACTCTCCCTGCCAGTGTAATAGAGCCTTTAAACAAAGCATTATACAGATGTCTCTAGACACGAGATGACAGACCAGTTTTGAATTATTTTCACTGACAGGAAAGTGTTACGGCACAGGATGGAAAAGCTCATTTGAGATCAGCACAGAGAAGGACAGAGTTTTACCTGGGGCGTTGGCAGATTGCAGATGTCTGCCTCTCTTCACTCCAGCGTGCTTGGTGCAAGCGCCGTTCATAGTACAGCCCCCCTGGTGGAGAAATTCACTTAAAGTTTGGTCTCTGAGGAACAATAAAGACCCCAAACGGCGTGCCTAAATTTAAGCTAGCATGAAATCCCCCCGCTCCTCCTGGGTGGCTGGTTTGCCTCCTCCCCTCCTCTTTCAGTGATGTGACACAACCGTTTCAGATGTCGCAACACAATTTGTATTTGCATGTTAGTTTTATGTACTGGGAGGTTTAGAGCAACAAAAGCACCAGCCGTGTCTCTGTGTGTGTGCATGCATGTATGTGTGTGTGTGTGTGTGACTTAACTGAATGTGTCCTGAGCATCTGTTGTAGAAAAGGGCCTAATAGAGGTGGGTTTAGAGCTGACTTGTAACAAGGGGAGCACTGGTGCATTATATAGCATACTGAACATTTACAGCACAAGTGATTGAAAAGACTCGGTCTGAGTGGCAATGGCTTGTGATACAGCATGATAACAGTGTAGTAAAGCATAATAAAAGAATGTGCTAACAGAATAAAAGCCCATGTAAACAAATTATGTCTGTTTAAGCATCAACATAAACATCAGATATTGACTGTTCACTAAACCCCTCCCCCTAACAGCAACTGTCCAATCACAGCTTAGCAACCGTAACTAGGCACAGCAGGCCTTTTCAGGTTGTTTGGATTTCTCCCAATCTATGATTTCTCTGCATGTAAGAACCAGAGCCAGCTCTATATATAAAGAGTATGGAAAGTGAGTTCTTTTTTAAAAATTATTTGTCCCTTCTTCAGGCTCCAAAATGAAAAGAACAAAAGTGTAATGAACTGATTCAACTGTGTTTGTATCTGCTGTAATGCAAGCTGCAAACTTAAGCATGTTTGGCTAACTAGCTTACAAGCTACATTAGTAAGCCAAAGTTAGCATTATTTCCAACACCAATGGCATTACATACTACAATATTTTGTGGGGGTACAGGTTATGTTAAGGACAAGCACATGAGTAGTATTTCCACACTGTGGAAGCTAGCTGTGAATACTGCGATATCATGGCGTGTAGGCTAATGTTGGCGGCTTTGTCCTACTCTTTATCTGATTTGGGGAAATTCAGGCTCTAGCAAAACCTCAGCTAAACCTGTTTTCTGAGATACCTCTACATTTTCTACAGTATCCTAAAAGCATTTTCCTGTGTATCATTAAAAGTAAAACATACTGTTTGAAAATATGAACAAAGCATAAGTCTACCCTCTGTCTTGCATGTCAGAGTAAGCTAGCCCACTAGAGCTGTAGGCATGAAACAACAAGTTGATCTTACATTACTCTTTATCATACACTGAATATATAAGCAAAGCTTTCCAAAGGCAAAGTTCTTGTTAATATAGAAGTAAAATAAGTTGCAGTTCAGCCTAAGGAATTTTTAAATGATCGAAGGCATGCTACACCTGTGGGAAATCTGAAAATTATTTAGAAACAGCAAGCTTTTCTGATTCAATGAGCACTCAGACAGAGCATATATGGAAAGTGAGGGGCACTATTACTTTTGATGTGATCACTGACCTTGATCCAGATCTTTTTGTGGAGTGGGACCCATTCTCTGTCTGGTATTTCAGGAGAAGAGTAAAAGTGACGCATTCAGCAGCACACTTTCCATTAAGGCTGGGCGCGGCAGGGGTATTTTTTATCAAAATGCAGTGCTTATTGATGGATTGAGATTCATGTCTCGCAGTTCAGATATGATAACCCACGCTGCTTGGCCTTCAATTCACATCTCTTTTTGCCTCACAATTCATCCCTCTCCCCGCTCCCCTCACTTGTTCTCCCTCCACACTTTCACCCTCACTCCATCACCCCACCCACCCAGCCCCGTCTGTTCTTTACACCCTGTGTCATATCTCTCTGCCCCCTGCCCACCGCCTCCACCACCCTCATCTCTCGCTATTCTCCTCCTTCTCCTCCCTCTCCACCATTTCTTCACCTTTCCCTTCCATGCCCAGCGAGAAACTGTTGGGACTGGCAGCTCCAGAATTCTGATCAGCCACTTTGTGGTCTAAGAAGGCTTGCCAAACTGCCTTTCCGATTAATCAATAGTCCACTGGCTGCGGTTAACACCTGTAACCTCTGCATTACATAGAGGGAAATGTTCAGTCCTACAGCAGAATAGCAAAAATCTATCTTATCCCAGCTATAGCCAAATCCTGCTTATTGCAAAACATTTTACCCACTGAGCAGATAAGTTCTCTGGGATTAGAACCACGGAGGTCCCTCTCTCTCTCTGTATCTCATTTATTTTGGGTGAGTGAGTGAACGAGTGAAGGCGTGAGTGAGTAAATGCTGATCAAAAAAGAGCCTACCTGTGGGCTGTTTTTGTATCCGCTCCAGCTCCACCGTTGCCATATGGGCCGCGTAAGGAAAGTGAGGTACACTTAGATGCGGTGATAGAGGTAAATGAAATTCATACTCTGGTATCTAGGTCATTTGTAAGGCCCAAAGCAACATCTCCTTCCCTGCCTGCCTGCCTTTTCCGTGCGTTGCTTGAGTCTGTGGAACATCAAGGAGATGAAAACACTCCACATCCTGTATATGCAACAGCTCACACAAGAATTGTGTGCTGCAAGTGTGCTAGCATTGCCCTTGGAGTTACTTTTGACAGATTATAGATAGAATAAGCTATTATTGTATCACTTAATGCATCAGTATACATTTGTTGGAATGATGTGCACAGCTAAATCAGAGGAAGCTAAAGCTCCCCTGATACACTGAAAGAGTAAAAGAAGTCTCTCAACCAATTAAGAAGCAAATAATGTTTCATGTGGAGTAAAAATAATTTAATTAACCAAAATTATTTTATCTATCTTATTTTTAAGAAAAATATATCCTTGTTCTTCTCTTTCAGATTTAATTTAATTTGTTTTGGCTTTATTTTGGCATACAACAAAATCTAGATAACATACTTGCAAAAATTCACAAAATTAAAAGACAAAATCATACAGTATTTGACAGAATGTTGTTATGCACAAATGTGTCAAAGTTCAATTTGGAGCAAGAAAGCATTATGGGTTTGAGTAACATTAACCCTGAGGAAGGTATGAGGGTTTTTCACTAATTGCTTTTTAACAGAAAAGAATAAAAAACCCACTATGATATGAACATTTCAAAACAGAAAACCCCATCTCTCTGCATGCTGTTGATCTTCCGAGTGAGACATAACTAGATGTTTTTTCCATTAAAAGTTTCCAATGAAAGTCACCAACCCCGTCTCTTGGAAATATACACAAATTTGAAACAGTAAATAAGGTTTGAAAGAAACATGTTGCTGCCCAGATTACCTGTTTTCTATTGATGTAATGAGGAAATGTTGTTAATCAGCGCCTGTGCCAAGTTGCAAAATGCTGAATCCTGGTCTTGGTTAAATATCAAGAAAGTCAAAAATGATGCGCGGGGGCCAAGACACGACCTGCTTACTTTACAAATTAGTTGTAATTTCTCAGAGGCAGGGTTGATTTCAGAAACTCTGGGCAAAATCAAGTGTGAATCAGTGCATGGTTCTGCCTTTATGCAACACATTCAAGAGGATATGACAAGATTACATAATTAATCAAGCCTCAGCGACTCTGATAAATGGTGGCATTTCATTGCTGCTTCCCACCTATGATGACATTTGTGTTTCTTTTTAAAATTAATGAATTTGCCTCTTCCCCGTGTTCCCTTTGGTAATTTTTATCAGCCCCTATGGTGATAGAGAGGGAGTTGAGAGGCACGTAAAAACAACTGGATGGAAACGTACCAACTGAAACAATGTTTAAATGACAGAGAGATCACAGGGTTGTTGAGGAAGTTTGTTGAAACCTGAGAGATGTGCCAGCTCACAGTGTGACTACTGAACACTATTAAAGTAACAGCTACATACAGTGAAACTGGTATTTCTCAATCAGTTTTATGGTTTGATACATTTACTTTTTTTACTGGCCAGAAGTAATTCAAAGGTATTTCAGTCTTACCTACAGTATAGCTCTGTTTAATGTGGATAAGATTTTGAGTGATCTAATCAATCAAAACTGTCAACACAGCCTTAATAGACCAGAATGCATTGCATCCATAAGGCATGTTGTAGAGAAATTCCCTCTTCCCCCCTTCTTCTACTACTATCATCATTGCCAACATGTCATTCTCAATTGGATGCAACAAGTCTTGGCAAGTTTTTTTTTTTTTTTCTTAATGAAAGGCATTCTGGGAAAGTTGTAGGCAAGCTGATGCAAGTGTTTACAATGCCAAACTAAATTATGGCACTTTATCATAAAGATGCACCGAGTATCACAAGCTTGTGATATACAGTGTAAGTGAATCTGAAGGTGGAATTCTCCTTTAATGTCAGTGGGATAAACACTGTGGCTCTCATCCATTTAACTGCATCCTGGCTGTTTCCCGCCGCTCATAGATCACCGCTGCCTTTTCTGCATGGCTCCTCGGCTCCTCTGCCTGGATGAATTCCTATCAGATTAAGTGGGGTTTCACTGCTCAGCACCCCCACTTCTTCCCCCTCCTCCTCCTCCTCCTCCACGTTGCTCCTCCCTCCCTGCCAACTCTGCACGCCCACTCAGGTCCTCACCCACACATCCATCCTCCATCTATCCCTCCTTTCCCTTCTTCCACCTGAACCTCCAAGTTCCAGGAGTACATATATATATATATATATATATATATATATATATATATATATGTGTGTTCCTCTGGACCCCCACTCCCTTCACCCCCTTACTTGGCTCTGACCCTCACACACTCATGCCCACTGCTCAAAACCCCCCCCCACCCATACACACCTACTGTACACACAAAAATGGACCATGAAGTTCAACTGGCTTCTGGGAGCTTCTGGTGCACGTCTCAATCACACCTCAGCAGTATTTAGTCCTTGGTTGGTTGATTACAACGCTGTGAGGATGACTTCAGTGAAGGTAACATGATCAATATTAAGCTTACAATTCTGCATTCCACTCCTTACTGTGTACACACTATTAATATGCATGCAGTCCCACAATAATGCCCACTAATTATGTAAAACAGAACAAGACATCACACTGGAGAGTGAAGGTTTGCACCAGGTTCATATCATACCTTCTGCACTGACTTTATTCCAACAGAAATTTTTCCCTACCTCTGATGTTATTTTTATTTGCATTCAGTGAATAATGCAACACTAAAAAAAAAAATCACAACCAAAAGTTACTTCACAGTGCTTTTCATTTCCCAAACATACTTGACAATAGCTCAGTCGCAGGTAACTCAGTCTGGGAAGCAGATTTCCAGCCCAGACAGAGATGGTAGCTGGAAATAAAAACAGATTGTGGCAGTTGACAGGTGGAATGAAAAGTGGGTAGTTTCCTTGATGTCGAGAAAGCTCAGAAGCACCCAGATCAAAGTTTGAAGTGACTTTTAATATTTATCCAAGAAAAATATTTCTGAAAACATCAGTAGTTGTTTTTCCCCTTTTAACTGTTTACTTTGCTAAAAGGCCAAAAAATGTGGCATAATTTTAAACAGTGTTCACTAATAGTGGTTCATCTGAACAAGCGAGTTAGAGGTGGAAGGAACTGTCCCACTAGTGTTCATTTATGTATTTTTTCTAATATATATGGGAAATGTGCTTTATCTAGAGAAATTTTGAAAGTCAGTGCCAGCTCTTATAGGCATTTTTTGTACGTGCAACAAAAATGAAATGGGAATTTTAGCTCTTCATGTTTTTCAGGAAACATCATAAATTCAGAAAATAGAGAAGATGGATACAAGCTAAAATCCTTCCTACAGACAGTTTATCGACTTTCTGAAGTTCAATTATGGCTGTGATGGGGCTGGGTTGTGTGTGGAGGGGGAGGAAGAGTGGGTGAGCTTCAAGTGAAACTTCATAATATTTACATTTTTCTCTCATTAGTCACATATTTTGCCCAAACCTTGAGAATTAATTATTGGGCTCTGCTGCCAACTAAATCTCATTGATTCCCCTGCAATGATATAAATTATATCACTCAAGCATAATGCAGGGGCATACAACTCTCAGCAGATGTGGATTCACAATGCATATTTTAGGAGCATGTGTGCACACAGGATAGGAGGAGGTGTGAGTTTGTGAGCGTGTGTGTGTGCGTGTGCGTGTGAGAGAGAGGAAGATCGATGGTTTTGTTTGTCTGTGGTTTAGTTTCTGCCACTATAAAATATCTGGGATTGGTTTTAGACAGGCGCCTAATGTTTTAACATTAGAGAATTTATGATCACTACATGTTTGATTGATAAATAAGCTGCAATTAGAATCAACTGATGATCCATCCATTATGAGCGTAAGAAAATGAAAATAAATATTTTGTGAAAAATTTTATTCTGTAGTATGAATGTAGTCTGTGTAGGGTAAAATGCTATAGACAGCTGTAATGAAGAATAGGTTTTGATCTACCAATCAGACAATATGTCAAATTAAAGTACAAAATCCTAGGTTTTATTCTGTGCTCTGGCTTCTTTTTTTGTTTTTTCACTTTCTCTCACTGCTTTCCATTTCAAGTCGCAGGTGATATTCCCTTGTTCCCCGCTGGATTGTCATCAACTGTCATCAACGGCAGTGGACCTTGAACCAGATACAAGATGAGGGATTTCTCCTCCCTGCCTAAGTGTGTGCGTGGCAGCCATACTGAGAATGAGTCTGGACCGAAGACGGGGAAGCACAGAGCGCCGTGTCTGAGGCCTACAGGGAGACCTCCGATAGCCAGCGCACCGTGTCTTAAATCTCTACCCCGGTGTCATCTCCCCCTCATGTTCCCACACACAGCCTAGCCCCGAACAACTGCCTATTCCGACATGAAGGCCGCGAAGCAGCTGGTAGGCTACATGTCTGTGTGGATGGAAACATGTGATTTATGCTTCATTGGCAGCAGAGTGGTTTTCCTCAACTGTGGTTCATTTTTATTTCATATTTATCAAGGTTTTAGCTGCTTCTGCAGGGAAGCTATGGCAACTATTGGCAAAAGGAAAGCCACTTAACCCTGGGCCCTCTTTATCAGCTTCAAAACATACTTGAATGAGTTTATTAACTTAATGGTAATACCATGAGAACTGCTTATTAACTGGACCTCAGAATGGGGAAATGACTCATTACTTCTGCTCTTACTTCCGGCTGTAAAACATGGTTGAGTACAATGGAATTCAAGTGCTCTGTGTCAGTAATTGGTGTTGATATTACTCTTTAGACAGATCCTCTGCTCAGAATGCCAAGTAAGTCTATATGGATTATTGTTATGAAAGTTTTATAATTTAATAAGAGCTTTTTATCACAGAAAATTGATTGAAAATACACAATACTAGTATTTACCCCCCTTTAATAGGACACACCTAGATCTTCACTGGTGGATATAATTGGTTTTAGAAGTTACAAATCTCTGGAAGGTCCAACTTTTGAAAGGTTAGTATGTGGCAAAACCTATTGCAACCTACTGTTATGATTGGCAGAAAAGGGTCTAGATGAATACTTGTTTTTCAATAACCAAGCTGTACTGCTAAATGTCATTGACCTATGAGTCTACAAGAACTCCAGAGGGGACATGAGGTAAAAGTTCCAGTGTAACCACAGTGAAGAGTATGTAAAGCTGCAGTATAACCTCTCGGGCAAAAACATGAGGTGGCGTCCTTTGTCCCAAAGGCGATGACAGAAGTCTTGGATGTGTTCATCAGTGTCTGTGTTTTCACTGCTGGCTTTCCCTGCACCTTGCAGCCTCTTTCTGTGCTCAGCCCCGCTCCCCGAGCGCCGCGCAGCTGTGGGTGTCGATGGTGACAGGTCAGCTAATTAGAGCAGTGCTGTGTCTGTCTGAGGCTGCGGTGGGGAGCTGCCGGGCACATGACTCCGTATGCACTCATCCATGCCTCTGGACCCGCAGAGGCACCCATGCATACAAGCACACATACACACACACTCACACTGATGCGTGCAGAAATGTTCAGATATGTATGTATTAACTTTGCATTAAGTACAGTAGAGATAAAAGCTATAATGTCTAGAGCTTTTGCGCATTTTCCTATGCTATAATAAGGCTGATTGGAAACATGCACAGATTTTTGTCCCTTACATATATTTAACTTGCAGTTTTCTATCAATGTAAGCTGCCAATGTGTGAAATTGTTTACTTTTACTGTGGGCGTCACACTTTTTTTCTGTATTCAGGGGTAAAATAAGATTAATTTTGAGCATAAAATGTATTCAGGATGTTTCACAATAACTTAACCGTTAAGTATAAATAATACATTTTACTTTTTTTTCCTGCCAGATTGAATTTAGCCAAGGGTAATAAAGAGGTACAGTCAAATACATCCACAATGCATAGTACATAATTGATAGTAAAGATTGCATATAGGTTAAACAACAAAAATAAATGCCTAACAATAAACCTTTTGAACAGTCAAGTGGTGTGAAACCTTTTATAGCCTCTGATTAACTTACAAAGCTCACACTGTCATAATTATGTGACTGACCTTGAGGAGGGCAGCTTTATTAATAGCAAAGTCATCTGTATCGTGCTCAACTATTAACCAGGCTGACCTTCAGGAATGCGACATCACCACGACAACCGTCACGTCAACCGCCGCGACCGCTTCCATCTCCCTGAGCTCGTCTGACCTCCCCGAGCTACGGAGCTTCGTCATAATCTGACACCTCCCTGTGACACGCAGTTTGACCCCTTGGCCCCTGAGCAATGACCGTACTGTGGAGACAGATGGAAGCGTGCGCACGCCTGCACACACACATAAACACATGTAAGTACTGACACGCTTGCATCTTCCACTGCAGAAGCACACTGACTGCATGAGGACATCTCTACAAAAAGTCATGCACACACACATTGCCCTTTACTGTATTATGTTATGTGAATATGAAATTGTGGAAAACTGCCAAATTAAAAAGCTGTAGGTTTTTCTCTAAAGCCTGCAATAAGCACAGCGCTGCATGATTAACATTTAAAAGATTTCAGGTGACTGGACTTAGATTCCAGGACATGACATTACTATCAGATCTTTACGAGCTGCATTTGGTGTGAACTACCACTTTCATATTGTCAAATATGCCACTGAACATGGTCCATTTGACAGTGGTGTATCTGTATTGCTGCAGTATCCAGCTCTTTCTGAGTTGCTGCCAAGGGAGGTCTTAGAGGTGAGCTTCTTCGTCTCTCAGATAAATTGCTTATTTTTCTTTCTCCTTCCTCCATGAACCGGACCTTTTGCCCCTGGTCGGCCCTTTGGTGGCTCTGGAATCATCTACTTTTATTGCAGTTAATGCTCCAAGGTACAAAACAGCAGCGATGCACAGGGAGTTTCCTGGCCCTGGCACCCAACGTAAGTGCCAATCAATTTTTAATCACAGCTGAATCAATAGTCTCAACTTATTTTTGAATAAGAAAAAAAAACTGATGGAAAAATTGAAAGCAAATATAAGATCTGATGCATTGTCTGTAGTTTAATTTGATGAGTGGTTATCTGCATACTCCAAAATTCTTATCTCCTGTCCGTTTCTGCATTTCCTAGCAATGGCAGAGGTCGTACAACAAAAAACACAAAACACTTTTAATGGCCACCTTATGTGAAATATTTAAATATTCATTTGTGCATTTTCATTTTATATATGCTGCAGCAATAAAGTGAGATTAAAAGGCCTATTTGAGAGTTTCTTCACTTCTGCTTAATGGATTGGGAAACTTTTTACGACCCACACTTTGTCCCTGTTGTAATAATAGCTGTGTTGTCTATTTTATTCGCCAGTTCATAAAATCATGGCTGAATGCTTAATAGAGCAAAGCCTGACTAGGTTAGGACCTTTATACTTGTATAAATACAAAACACGCATTAGAATGCTCATAATGCTCTAAGATAAACCCTCACCTCAACATCTCCTATGTTAACAAGTACTTTCCATTTTTAAACTGTATCCCAAGCAGTCTTAGTCAGTTTGGATAACACCTGCCTCTCGACAACAAAACATTGTGTTCCTCCCCACAAAAGGTGCGTGGTGTTGATATACTACTGCACATCCTGAGAAAAGACATAATCGACAACTTGTCTTGCATGCAAATATGTAAATGACAAGGCTGCATATAAGTGGCTGATTGTGAAAAAAACCCCCACTGCAATAAATGAGTGGCATATGGTTCCAATCGTCTCTTTGTTGGCAATTCCTATACACAAGGCAATATATATACGTGGAACTGCAGAGGCAGCAGAAAAACCTTAACTGGAGCCTTATGCTGCCTTCCTGTAATGACAAAATGAAGTTTCGAGTTTGGGAGTTTTGCTCTGGTGTGTATTTTTTGTTGACAGGAAAAAAAATGAAAAAGAAACAATATTTCCAAATGGCTGCTCTGTAAATAAACATAATCTGTGTTTAGCATGCTGCACCATACTCTGCAGGATCTAAGTTCAAATTAATGGAATTCTTAGTTTGTTTGTCTACTAAAGTGTACAAAGCTCCATTATTACTGTATCTCCATGATAACCTGAGAGGCTGCGGCCCACTGAGTGCCAAGATGTAAAAGCTGTCCGATGAGTCTCAACGATATGCAAAGCTCCCCTGTTAATAATTCATGTCTGAGTTTACAAATGGCACTGTTGCGCAGAGACGAATCAGTCGAGTCGCTGAAATGCTGTTTGGAGGAGATGAAAGTTTAATTCCTGTCCTAGATTACTCCTCCTCATATCTAAGCAGGCCCATTATTTTGCCTCCACCAATGTTTTCCCGCCTGCTGTAATGGGAAATGAAGGGAGACGTAGGCTACAGTGGTGGGACACGACCGGTTATGTACTCACAGAGGATCCTCCCTGATAGGTGACAGCTGGGGCGGCTATTTGCATCACTGTTTGAGGGAGCGTCCTGTTAAGCCACAAGCTGCTGGAGGGAAAGCAAGGCCAGTACTGTAAATGTAGCATGTTAATATGTGTGTGTGGTACAGAGCCAGGGGAGACGGAGACAGAAAGGGAGTTCTGTAAAACCAAAGAGTGACCAGAGACCTGCACTGAAAAATGACACTAATGTCTTTTTAAACTGTAAATTGGTAGAATTGAACAACTGCTAAGCCACACTCTAGCACAGCACATGCGCAGTTTACATTAATAACAGTGGAAGATTTAACATTTAAGATAACATTTAATCATTCCTCATACTTTTACTCTTGTATTTTTAGTTTTAGAGATGACACAACCCAAACTCCAAACTCTTCTTGAATTTGTCTTTCTGTGAAGTCATTCAGAAATCAAAAATGACAAACATTAGCTGTTCAGAAGCTCTTACATTTATGAATTTTCATTTTATTTGTTGTGGTCTTGGCAATGGATGCCAGTGTTTCTCCTATTTCCTTGTGTTTCTTGTGTGTTTCTCTCTGTCTCTCTCCCTCTCTGTGTACATGTGGGCGTGGCGTTTTACACTCTCCTGCTGGAGGACCTCACCTGCTCACCTGTTCCTCATCAACGCTGTAGTATGTGAACCCTGGTCTTCTCTCCACTCGTCGCCAGATTGTTCTGTCAGTACGGTAGTTATGCTTTGGCCAACTTGTGTTTTGCTTAAGTATGTTGATTCCTCGTGTCTGTGCCTATTTTTCTGTGAAGTAATCCTGTTCTCCTGAGCTTGCTCTGTTTTTTCTGTCCTGTCTGCCCACTTGTCCAGCCACACCACTCGGTCTCCAGCCTAGGCCTCAGCCTCTGTTTTCAGAAACCAGTTTCTCACTCATCTGCATATGTACCTTTTTGAAAGAAACCCTTTTTTTTCTTCTTCTTTTTACTTTTTTACTTCATCATTGGTCAATTTTCTTTGTTCTTTCCTTTGGGTTTTGGCTCGAGCAGACAAAGCAACCTATTTGAAGATGTCATCTTGGGTATACTGAAATTGTGATGAGCATTCTCAAGGATTTTGTGACATTTTTATATACTTAACAATTAACTGATTAATCCAAAATCCAAACAATAGATTCATCTGAGTTTAAATCAGTTCTGAAAAACATCTAGTAGCAGCCCTACATACAGTATATATCTACTCTCCAGTCTTCCAGCTGCTGCCTTTTTTTTTCTTTTTTTTTTTTTTTTGGTTGTCTTTTTTTTTTTACAGCACTAAAGAGCTCTGTTTGGCATTACACACACCACCCAAACCTTGGAGAAATCTCTGTGTGCCTCTGCATGGGCTCCTGTAGATCAGTATGCTGCTGTGGCAAGTGAGGAAGTGTTGTCAAAGGCTCTGAAAAGCTCTTTGATAAACGCTGAGGGCCACCACCCCAACTCTCTCTATCTCTCTCTTGGTTCCTCTCTCTCTCTCTCTCTCTCTCTCTACTCGCAGACTTAGAGAACTGAATCAGACGTGATCAAAGGTTTATTTGAATTGTTTCTCTGCCTCAAGGTGTGAGGTCAAAACATTTACAGTGATACCAATGTCTCAGATAAGAGAGCACAAGGTGATAAGTCTCAGCACTGCAACCCCTTAAATTGATCATTTTTCTTCCTACAGCTCTCTGGATATTTGGATATATAGTCTCACAACTACTTCAAATAAGTGTTAAAGTGAAAGTTAGAGCAAATCTGAAGCACTACTTCACACATAGAAGTGCAACTGAATATACACAGATACACTTGGCTGTACAGGCACATACACAGTCACACCATCACACTGTGACAAGCATTGGCTGATCTAATTTGGTAGTTCATCTAAATTGGAGGGTTTAGTGTCAGATGACACCAAAAACAACAACTTGTTCATCATGCATATCATAAGTGACGCACTGTTAACACTTGGGTGTATTCTTAACCACATTTCGTGCGCCATGTGTAATTCCTGTCAGTGCCAAATGAAAGCAGGTCTAGTAACTGATTAGGTTGAACTGAACAAAATGAGTTACAAGGAACAAAAAAGCATTTGTACAAAAAATAAATCAACAGATAAATGATTCATATTATACCAATATTAAAAGATTCCATAAATACTATCACAGTATTTGTACACATATATTAAATGTAGTCACAGCAAAAGAGCACAGTTAATTTACGTTGTATTTGTCTTAACACATTTCAAGACAGTTAGAAAACAAAGCCTTCACACCACAGCTGCTGAAAATGCAAAACCACCTTGTGTATAGGAAAGTGTTGACATTATACATTAGAAAATAAAAACACATAACACACTCTGTTATGCTTTGTTTGCTGTTAAAACTACAAACACTCAACATTATCTTCATTTCACTTTTTTAAGCTCTCTTTATCTGTTTATGTTTTGCATTGTTCTAGCTCAAAAAAGTTCTACTAATGAAAATCCAGATTAGCCTCTACAAAAACAGAGTAAATACTGTCTCCTGGTAACTCATAAGTTACAAATGTATTTACATAACATATTGTGTCTCTGAGATTACAACTTTCCACCGTTAGCTTTGCCAACATTCAGTCAGTTAGCCGTCAGTTTAGAACAGGTCTTCTCGGGAGTACTGCACCAAGACAATCCAAAATGTATCAAGCTACACACAATACAGTATGAGCTGATTTCATATTAATCTATTCAGACTAATAGGATTTGATGTATATTTTTTCTTTTTTTAATAACGAAACTCTGACTGAAATCAATAATTTCCTTAACACTGAATAAGAAATACCCCAGATTTATGTCTAGTTATATCTTCTGCCATACAAATTGTATGGACAATGACACATGGATGGATCTCTTTTTAACCAGTTCCTAAAGGCATTTTTATTATTAAATGCTGCTGAATGGTAATTATTTATCTCAGTTCCTTGGCCGCTGTCATCCTTCTAAATTTATCTGTAAATAAAACAGCACATGGCTTCACTTATTCAACTGACTACATTCTTTTTTACACTTTTTCCCAACATATGCTGTTTGAATGGAAAAGAGTGCACACAACCAGCATGAGAGCTTCCAGTTTTATTTTATTAACTCACATTTTTAAACATCATATATGGCAAGCCAATAAAAAGCATGCTCCCTGTTATTTTAACTGCCTGGGGGTTTCCACACACAGCAGCAGCCCCATTCTGTGGGGGCTGCCCAGTATTACCAGAAGACTGCCTCTGGATCATTTGGAAACTTGCTGCCTTACATCTGGGCACTTCAGCAGCAGTTGTTGAGGGGAGGCCAAAGTGTTTCTCATTCGCCTCCCACAACTCAGATAATCCCAGATGGTCTGAGGAGTCAAACTGGCAACCTTGCAGTCACAAACCCTCCTCACAAGCCTTCAGGCCACAGCTGCCTTTCTTGTTGATTGGTAATTTCCTCCTGTGGAAAACTGGATGCTTCAAAACATAAAGTGCACTCCAGATGTTTGAAGTGTCATAACATAACAATGCAGGTGGTGGACTGACAGTGAGGTAGATTTTGCTCCTTGTCACTGCCAGCAAGTATCTTCTGTCATGTCTGCCACACGAAAGAGGAGCCATTTTTCATTTGCTGCTGTTTGGTGGGTTTGCATTTGTGCACATATCCTTTTTATTCCCTCATATATTTTTAATACTTTTTGCTTTTACAGCTCACCGCTGTTATCATAGTGACCATGTGTTATATGGGATTCACATCCTCATATGATTTTCTTCATATTTCATAAAGCTGCCACTGAGAGTGACCACTGAAAAGACTGATGACCTATCACAGCTCCTTTAAAGGCGTTGCTCAACTCTCACATCATTTTTTTTCACTGTGTGTCACTCTCCTCTCCCATGACTGCATGTGCCGTATGCGCCGTGACATCTTTGCACACTTACTGTAAAAGCAAATCAATGCAGCTGTGCACTGAATCAACACATCTAATGTTGTTGCTTGTCAAGTGTGGCTCTTGTCAAGTGTCAGGGAGATAGCCAGAGGGGAATACAAGGTATTTATCTGAGATATGCTGTCTCTCGTCTCCTTACCACACGCCTCACAGTTATCCGAAGACTCGGACACACTACGAGCCCCCGTCCATCTATTTCTCTGCATAACATTAACCCCAGGACACCATCAGTTACTGACTAATTAATCTACTTAAATTGGCAAATTTGCATTTATTGCCATCTGGCAATTCTGGTAATGAACACAAACAACTTGCTAATTGATCATCACTTTATGTTTGCATATGAAAACATTTGGCTCATACGCAGGCATTGTAATAGTACTGTCGGTGCTTTAAAGCAGCTCTTTCGGACATGCTGCGAAGCTGTCTTACTCACCTCTGTTTATAAAGTTTTATTTCACATAACAAAGTGGTCCCAGAGCAGCTAAATAAGATCTCATTTTGTTTCCAAGGAGGTCTGATGACTGATGATGGACGGCAAGTAACTAATAATGTACTTGACACACTGATGAAAAACAAATGATTGTGCTGTGTGCAGGTGTTGAAACTATAATTGGGCCACTATTGTACAGTACTCTCTTTCATCATAGAGGGATCAATAATCCCGTGGAGGGAACCCAAGAAATTATCCTGGAGATCAGCTTGTACAGAGCAGACGACGCCACAGGCGAACACCAGAGAAACACAGCGGCCTTGAATTAAATGAAAAGTTTTCACTCAGACCACAAATATTACTGCCTTTTAGCATATAACGAGCCCTTGAAAGACAGAGCGCCCTCAGTGTGCTTGAGGAATACACTGCTTTGTCTAGACGTGTTAAAATTTTATGCTTCAAAATAAAATTCATGCGCCGTTCTGGGAATAAATACTCTTTTTGTGTATTTGTATGAGTAAGAGAGAGAGGGGGGCAGGCAAAAAGAGAGAAAAACTACAGACAGTGTTTTTTAGGAATAACAACCAACAACAGTTTGTTTTTATTAATATCCACAAGGAAACATTACATTTAGGGTTTGAACATGAAACTTTAGAGGACTCACAGGACGCAGCCAAATAGGTGACAGTCTGTATCACAGTTTCACTTATATTTTCAGCCTGACGAAAATATAATCATCTGTATAAGTGAAGTCATGTGTGATGATTTTTTATCTTTTTGACAATCATTCTCCAAGTGTTAACGTGAAGAATAAACCTCGCCAGACAGTTTCACAAGGTGTGGATAAAGTCAATTCTTTGTTGTAAATAGAGGTCTCAAAGGGGAAAACATGTGTTTTCAATCCAAGCTGTATTCATGCCTGTGAAGACGAAAGGTTCACATGATTACCATGTTTCAAAGCAGCAACACATCACATACAGTAGTGTTGCTTTGGCCTTGGATAGGAGGCACCTTAGATCACCTTGTGCTACCTTCCGCACAAAAAGAGACTCTCACATTGTACATACCAGTGTGGCTTTATTTCTGATGAAAATTCTTGTCAAAACAACCGAGCACACTTACTGTGTGAAGTCTGGTGATTGATAACAGTTGAATTGCCCATACAGTTGAGTTTTCCACCCCCTTTCGTTCATGGCAGAAATGGTTATGGTTCTCCTGTAAAATCCAGCGAAGACTAAATTGTTGAAGGAAGTAATTTCATTGGTTCAGGTGGAGGAAATTGATATAGTCACACTATATGTGGATTCTAATCGAACAAAATGGACATGACAAAACTGAAATTAGAAAAACGGGAGATTGATGGCGGTGAAAAGAAATGAAAAAGATCTTTTAATAGGTGGAGGCTTGTGGAGAAGCTTGTTTTTGACACAAACACCAAAAGTCGTTTATTCATTTTAAGTCATTTATTCAATGTTTTATCAGGATTAAATATCTTGCCCTGAGGTTATGTCTTACTTAGTGTTAATTCAAAAGCTATTTTTCATATGGTCATCAGTGCTTACAGATTGTGCTGAAATTATTAAAATGTCAAAATATCCACAAGAGCTTGTTTTTTTGGTGAAAACTATTATGTTGTGGATCAATTTTACAAAGGAGACAATTGAAATGGACTCAAGTAACCTTGTCCTCAACCTAAGGTGAAACGCTGACTGTGATGCATGACTTGACAGTTTCCTCATCCCTCAAATCTATTGTTTTAAATCGACTGTGCTTTCACACGATTCAATTATACAGTCAATATTGCAGGGCTGGCTTTCTACCGCAAAAATATTTGATGATATGAGAACCTTGTGTGACCCATTTATTTTGATTTGGGAAAACAATTGTATCTCATCCCTAATGTCTGTCGTGGGCAGGGTTCATAAATCACTCGGCCGGCTGCGCACAAATGTACGATGGGTGCTGTGAGTTTAGCGATATCAAAAGAGAGCAATTAACACAGATTATGTCATGTATTCGTCGGTGATATGTTTAAAATAAAGCACTTGCGTAGGCAGCCAACAAATCTCTGATAGTTCCATCATAGCAGGAGTCAAAAGTTGAGCTGTCCTTAACAGAATAAGGCTTTCTAATCAGAATAAAATCCTTAGAGAATCTTTGAAGTTATTTTTCTCTCTAAAGAGGCAAACACAGTGTCATTCACTGTATATGTTTTATGCAAAGCAGAGGAGAATAAGGGCTTGAGCTTTAACACTGACGATAGATCAAACCTCTTGTGTTACCAATACACTGCCTACTATTTTCTTGCTCTCTTGTCTTTTCTTCCCATGAAAGAGAATATAAAAAAGACCTCCACCACTGCAAGAGAGAGGGAGAGAGAAAGTGAGTGCAAGGGAGAGAGTGAGTGGACTGGAGAGATAGTGTTTATTGCTTGTGGGAGGTGAATGATGGCGCAGCATAAAAACCCCACCAAACCGAGCAGATGGAGCCTATGTGACAGTAAAACCCCAAACGTCCGCTGAAGGTTTTTACCAGTGACTTATGAAAGCTATCTGTCAAAACAAAGGCAAGCGTTAGCAGGATGATATGCTAATGAAGCAGCATTGCTCCGGTGACAAATTATGTTCAAAAAGTAAATTGTTTCTCATAAGAGCCCTCAGTGTGAGCAAGGACAGTGGTGAGTGTGAGATCATTGGCCCAGGAAATGACACAAGACAAGTGATTAGTGAAGTTCACGGCGAAATGGAAACTATAAATCCTGGCTTTTTTGGGGAGGAACTGTTCCAACAAAAAGGAAATGTCTCAATAAAAAACAAATTAATAAATAACTGAGGTAGGTATTATGGTCTCATGCTGTTACATCTCCCAAAAATCAATGGTGAGATGACTTTTACACAGTTTGCAACAATATGCTCTGCATCCAGACCCAGGCAGAGCCTTATTTATATATTTCAGGAAGTGGAGGACACTAACTGTATTTAACTATTTACTTGAGTATTTCCATTTCAAGCTACTGTATACTTCTAGTCCACTACAGAGAGATAATATCCACTACACTGCAGGTCTTTAAAAGCCGTAAAAATCATTGACCTCACAAGGTATTAAAAAGTCTTGAATTTAATTTGCAAAGGTCCCATTTTTTTTCTTACCTGCTGTAGATTGTTACTTTTTTTGGTATACGGTATATATTTATTCATTATATCACTAGAAATAATTGTTATAGCTGGTAACTAAAAACTGAATGACTATGATCTGTTAACCACTCCACCAAACAGAGATTCCCCTTCTAAACTTCTCAGAAAGATTCATTTTTGCTACTGCGTTAATCATCTTACGACCCCTCAAATTTATCTCATGACCCTTTGGAAGGGCCTGATCCTTAGGTTGGGAACCACTGGACTAAATCTGACAGTATATAAAGTAGTAAAAACTAGCTCCACCTTGAGCAACTACAGCTGCTACCTACACACTGATGAGTATTAAAAATCTAAGAATGCAACAAATAATTATGTATTAACTGTAACAGTTTACACTGTTGTACCAGTGCTTAAGTAAAGGATCTGAGTACTTCAATGTAGTATTGTCAAGTTGTAACAGTGTTTTTACACCATGGTACAATGGGAGAGCAACTGCACCACAAAACCTTAACAGAAGTTGATAAAGTATTAGTACACTTTTACAAGTCCACATTTAAAGTAAAAATAAAAGCAGTTAAAGTTGAGAGAAAAGGGAGATTGCTGTGTGAACAGAGGGGGCATTGTGTCTGCAGCCAAAGCCTATGAAGGTAAGAAAGGGCAAAGCTGCAGGAGGTTTTATGACTGAGTTATTGTCAATGTTTACATGCCAGGTGTCAATGGTGTCACAGATTGCCATCCCAGTGTTCTCAGCAAGGCTTCGGCACGGTAAACAGACTTCAAAGGAGTCGGCTCTGTGCTGAGGCAGAGACACATATGCACACATGCGCAAATTCACACACACACACACACACACACATTCACACACAGCCGCACTCACACTCAGGTAAGCATCTATCTATCAAAGCACACTCCTGCACACATACACACATGCGTAATGACATATAAGTGTATTGCACTGTATAGAGAATGGCTAAATCACATAGAAAGTGCACAGCTCTGAGGAGAAACTCACTTGAAATATCATGCTGGGCTGAAGTACAGTATGGGCATGTCAGGGTGGATGATTTGATGTGTGTACGTGTGTTTCTCTGAGGCTATATGTGCACTGTTATGTGGATTGTGTGTGTGTGTGTGTGTGTGTGCAAAGGCAAATATGTGAGCCTGTGCTCAAAGTATTTGTTTATGAGGTTTTACCCAGATGGATTGTGGGGATTGCGTGTACTGTGCTGCCTGCACAATTTAATTAGGATGAACTTTTCAAATAATCCATTATTAGCAAGAGTGGATGATAAAGGGAAAACAAAGACAGGACTAAGTTTTGTTATTTTCTGTTGCCTCACTAAGCCTCTGCATCTTTCTTTGAATTTAGATTCTATTTTATTATTGTTTACACTGTGAAGCTGCTTCTCCAAATAGGTAAAAGAGCCCATAAGACAGTGTTACATGGCATTGCAACAGTATTTACATTATTAATAAACTCAAATGACTTCCAATTCTGTGTTGCCTTTGTGTGCTATAGGCCAATTGGTATTCCAATTGTATAAGATGTTTTATGAATCATGGAGCCGATAGCTTCTGGTGAAATATTTTCCACATCATAAAAAATCTGCTCATATATGCACAGCAGTTGTGAGGACAAAGCTGAAGAGTTTGGTGGAGCAGTAAAGGTTTGATGTTTTAGGGGGTTTGAAGGTTTGCAAATCTAAAAAAAAAAAAATATATATATATATATATATATATATATATCATCCTTCATCTCTTATGCAGGCAGTGGATGTGCCTTGAGATACTCGTTTTGCTGAGCCACGGTAGAGTGTTTGATTTCAAACCAATTTTTAGCTGATCATTATATTTTATTAAAAGCATCTCAGTTCATTATATAAAAGCCCTCTCCAATGCTGGGAAGAAAAAAAACAAGCCTTGTATCAAAAACTACACGCAGAACTGAGGAGTGTGAGCCTTTAATAGGAATCGGAGGTTACGCGTTTATGGACCAAACAAATGCTGCCATTCAGAGTTTTACACTTTTTCGGTTAATCCAGACTGTATTCTTCTCCTGCATAGGTAGCTCATCAGCTCCCAGCTTTCTCTCAGAGCCAAATTAGATGGGTAAAGATGGGACTTTCAATTTTTTTTCTTCTTTTTGAATTATGTTCTTTGCTGCTTCGCCATTGGGCCAACCAGAATTTAGCTTGTCCGCTACAACGTGGTCCTATGAGGCCATACGTATCCATGGGGGATGCTGTCATCAACAAATCTTTAATATTTAATCATGAGAACACAGCAGCAAATCACATCAGAGCTGAAGCATGCTAGATCATATTGTCTGATCCAATAGCATGCTCCTGCGTTGCTATCAATTACAACTTTGGCACCCAACTAATTTGTTTGAGGGCTGGATTGGTAATTTGATTTCGGGCTCACTCACTTGATTTCCCTTACCCATTAATTCTCATTTGCACTTGCCCATCAGCGGCACCAGCACATGTTGAGTCACCCACGTCCCAGAGCTCATCTTAGCCCAGTCTTATTAATACCACCAGTTGTGGCAAGTGCCAGCCTGACACTCACACAGCATGCAGCCGCCGCTCTCATTCCAAGCCATCACCGCCTGCATCTCTCCTTCAGTGGCTTGGAACCTCTTAACCTGTCCACTCTTCACCTCACCAGCCGGCTCGCACTTGTGGCTTCTCCTGAATATGAATTCCGAGCCTTCCGCCTGCCAAATGATGCCATCTTAAAATCCATTTTTATTCTGGGCAAAGACTTCTAATTAGAATGCATGTCTTCGGAAAGAAACTCATTATGGAAATTATTTTTAGAATTGATATGACATAGAGAGCTGCATTTTGTAAAGAATAACCCATTGTGCGATTGTTAGGGTTAAGTAAAGAGCTTTATGAATATACAATGATCAAAGAGATGAGAGGGAGATAGTGTCATTACTGTAATGAGTCTATTTGAAACATCAAGATAAATTACAGGAAAAACATGTTTGTATTCTAATTTGTATTCCAAAAAACAGTGTATCCAATTAACCTTTGACGACACCTCCATCATTGTGATCCAATCCTGTCTTTAGTTTACAGTAAGGTGGAAAAATAAATTATTTAGAGTGAAAAGGACATTATTTTGTTAGCTTGTTAATAAAGATTGAAACACACAAGCAGGAAAGTCCTTAAAACGAATAATAGGATGGAGTAATATTCCCTGATGAAAAAAGTCCCAGCTTTAACAGTTAAACTCACTCAAATCCCATTTGTATTGATAAGCCCACTAAAAAGTGTCATGTTAAAGAGACTTCTGTTATTGAAATTTTAACAAGGATAAATGGCAGAGACACAGTGGCACCCTCGAGGGAATCGTCCTCCCGCTCAACACTGGTGTTACAAGGATGTCTTCTGTCGTAATGCTTAAATGAACCGGGCCATAATTTGAGTGCCTCTCTATATTTCATATTTCATAACTTGTCTTTGAGTGAGCGTAATTCCTTTTCCATATGGGAGCTTAGCTGTAAAGAGTGAATAATAAAGGAAACCCAAACAATTATGAGGCTTTAGTCGCGCATCGCTGGCCTTGGTAATGTCACTTGTCTGCGAGGGGAAGTGTTTTGTCTTAGTTAGAAGCTCTGTCACCCCCCCGGCCTTTGGATTCCTGTTTGTAAACTGTTGCTATACGTCCCTTGAGGTTTCTAATTTTTTTTTTCCTCTGATGCCATGCAGATGCAGTTTATTGGCATGTGTGTGTGTGTGTGTCTTCAGGTCCCATGAGGTGACACCATCTTTAGAAAATCTATCCTGAGCACACATCTGGTTAGAAAACAGACAGAGCAGTGCTGAAACACACAACCCTGCAGACTTCTTTTCCAATATTAAAAAACAGATGTTACATTGTGTTAAACAGAAATAATGACAAAGCAGTATTTCACAAACTTAACCATTGCTTTTTCTCCCCCTCTGTGTTTAATATTGCATACTGATGTGGGGGCCAAACGGGGGTTTTTGATATCACTCTCCTGCCGAGTGTGCAACCGTGCCACCTATTACCCAACTCCCCACCCCTCTCCCTGCTAAATTATCAGGCCCTCTTTCATAAATAAGAATGAACAAAAACACATTTGTGGTGTATAATAAGATGCAGTAATTAATGTCATCGATTCACATCTGTAAGGATACTGACTGGGAGAAATGTGATTACTTTTATCACATTTCAAAACTTGGAGTTAGTTTCGGAGCCCTGTAACTCGGTTAGCGCGCGACTGTGGAGAGAGGGAGAGGGCTGCTCTTGCTCCGTGATTGATGAGCGCACACCGGGCAGACTATTAAAAAAGCTGCAGCGTATTCCACAGACAATGGCAATAAACATATTCAGGGTGCTGAATTCAAAATGACTTATTTAGGGAAAGAAAATGCTTTTTTTTTTTTTTTTTTTGCACCAACCATAACCATAAACCTTGGATTAATGGGGAATACCGTGCGCACATTTAAATATGCTACTACACAAACACATCCTACAGCACATACACAGACGCCTATGTTCGCCTTTTGCTCCTTTGTATATAAAGATTGCTGATCTTTATTACAATCAAGACCATAAAATGATCGTGATTATTATGTATATCAGGCACTAACACACACTGTTAAACACATAGTTTGACATTTTGGGAAATACACTTATTTGTTTTCTTGCTGAGACTAAGAGAAGAGGATTGATACCACTCTCATGTCTTTATGGTGTCTATGAAACTGAGGCCAGCAGCTGGTTATCTTACCTTAGCATAAAGACAGCCTGTAAACAGATACCTTTGCATAGAGAAAGCTAAGCTAAGTTAACTCTCTGCTAGCTGTGGCTTCATATGTTCTGTACAGATGAGACAGTACCATCAATCTTCACATCCAGTTTCTGTCAGGAAAGTAAACACCTGTATGTCCTAAAATGTTGAACTATTCCTTTATAGAGGAAAAAAAAAAATCCTACTCTCAACAGCAGCAAAATAACAGCTACAAACTCCCACGGACTTAGAAAGAAATAATTTGGCAGTCGGTGCAGACGTGCACCTATCCCGGAGTCTGAAAAGGTTATGATTAAAATAGTGCTCAGCAGTGGAAGATGAATTGTAGCCTCTTATTCAAAAAGAAATATCTTTGGAGATAGAGCAGACGATTAGCAATAATGTAGATGCTTTGCAAAATGAGGGAGCTGTTAGGTGGGGAGAGAAGGAGACAGAGAGAAATCCACATTGTAACAAATGGATAATTTATAAATGCGCTGTTCGTGGTGATAGCTCCAGAGATGACAGAGTATATACATCTGTAAATTGTAGTAGATGAGAGTTTAATAGCAAAGTAATGAGTGTTTTGGCTCTAAATATAATATGCAGCTCAAACACAGTCAGAATCCTTCAATAAACATCTAATTTGATTAAGGTATTTCCACTTTTGCTCTTGTCCCAGGTTTCTATTGTTTCACCTGAAAACCAGAGCAGGCACCTACTGTACGCACACGTTCATACAGTGTGCATGCGTGTACAGGTGCTCCATTATTCAAAGTATCTCCCTGGGCTTTAAAGCTCTGACAGAGAACTAGACGAGGTTTCTCCCTGCACGCTGCCCAACCCCCT
>BRZM01000841.1:0-19970 GCA_033238685.1 Lates japonicus
TTTTTTTTTTTTACCGTAATATATGTGCCTTTGTGCCTGTATCTTCAGGGTTGCCAGTCAGGTGGCTGCACTGGATCTTGGGTACAAGCCAGGAGTGGACACTATCAGGAAGAATCCACCCAAAGTTCTGTTCCTACTTGGAGCTGATGCTGACTGCATTACTCGCCAAGACCTCCCAAAGGATAGTTTCATAATTTATCAAGGTCAGCTATTTCCCTGCACAGCAGCATAAGCTCCTCCATAGCATCTCTAATTTACATTAATTTATGTATGCCATTGGAAAGAGGCAGGGAAATTCCTGACATATACATTTTTTGCATGTATAGAAAAGTGACAAAGAACATTCTGAGTAAATGAGCAAATAAACCCAGTGAATATGGTGCCTTCCATACAGTGCACAAGATAAAACTAAAAGGTTTGTTGAGTAATTGTAACAGAATCCAAAGCGGTCAAACACCTGTGGGTGAGGGGTGTATTGTACAGCACTCTGCACCATCATTAAAATTAAGTGAATTAATGGCATCAAACTTGTTCTTACTGCTCATTGTAGAGAAACACCTTACTAAGCTATTTTATGTAGATTTTTGAGTTCATTTGTCACACGTTTATACATGTTCATGTTAAGGGTTAATTTCAGTGCTCTGTGCCATAACTGTCCAGGTCACCATGGCGATGTTGGCGCACCAATGGCTGATATCATACTTCCCGGAGCTGCATATACAGAGAAATGTAGCACCTATGTGAACACTGAGGGCCGTGCCCAGCAGACCAGGGTGGCAGTGTCTCCTCCAGGCATGGCCAGGGAGGACTGGAAGATCATCAGGGCAATTTCTGAGGTGGACTACAATACAAAATAATCATGTTATATTAAGCAAAAACAAATAAGACTAAATTCTGTATATTTTCCATTCTTACCTAAGCTTGTCGGAGTGACACTGCCCTATGATACTCTTGACGAAGTGCGTGACAGACTGGCAGAGGTTTCCCCAAATCTGGTGCGATATGATGATGTTGAGGAGGCCAACTACTTTAAGCAGGCCAATGAACTGTCTAAGGTCAGCTGTTATTTTCCTCCAGCATGAACTAATAACGCTTTATTTAAATGTTAGCTTGTACTTTATCTCAGTTCATTTCATACTGTTCTCTCTGATGATGGTGATATCTGGCTTATCTCTTTCAGGCAGTGAACCAGGCTGTCCTAACTGAACCTTTAGTCCCGCCACAGCTTACTGTAAAGGACTTTTATATGACAGGTGGGTCCCTGGTACTTAAGTGTTTCTCCCAGTCTTTATATTATTTTCATTCCAAAATCCTCCAGGCAACCGTGGAAAGCAGTGTTTTATCAATTCACTAATTATATCATTTTTGTACTTCTAATGCCAAATATTGTAACATTACATGAGCTTTTTTCCCTTCCAAATGAATACAAAATCAACACAATTTTAACAAAAGTTTCACATTATCACTAAAAAAAATAAAATAATTTAAGGTGTTTACAGTACTTTTTACAGTCATCGGAAGAAGGGTTCTTTTAGTTTCCTTTGGATTATAACCCCAAATCCAGCTCTCCATGTTGAGCAAACTATTGAATAACATTAAGCTATGTTAACTGCTGTGTTTCCTATTGAAGGAGTTTTATTTCTGTAGTTGTTAAGAAGGCAAGCAATCCACAGCACCCACATCATGTAACATTATGTAGGCGAGCACAGATTGTACATAATCTTGTTGTGTTTGTATGAAAAATATTTATTTGCCATGGACATTGTTAATGGGTAAAGTTTAAAAGAAAAAAAAATTGAATGAATTAGTTGTTTTTATTCGGATTGAGCTCTTAATCAGATTAATACAGGAACAAAAGGCTCCCTTTTAAAGCAGCTATTATGATAGAATAGTTGAATCCAGATTATGTTGCCCTTATTTCAGAGAGGCAGAAAGTTTCATTTGAATAGCCAGAAAACATTTGATTGGTAGAGAGACGATTTCATTGGCATCTGCAAAATTCATATGTAAAATCTTAACTCTCCACCACATTCACATATGATTCTTCACATTATATTTAGAGATTAAACATTTTTGCAATGATTGTGTGATCATATAATGTCATGGTAATTATATATTTAAAATTTATTCATTACAGTTTTTCCTAGCACTAGAATTTGTAATCACTACATTTTACAGCCATTTATCATGTTAATTTGTGGTGCCACGTCTATGGATTTGAGGTGACATGAACAAAATGCTCCTTAGTTGAAAGTTGGTTGTCTAGGATTTCTTTTTTAATGACTAATTTAACTGACTCTACAAAACAAAAAATTACTGGCATACTGTCCCAAATTGTATTGTGTTATCTGTATGTTGGTGTTACACACTTGACATAAAACACTTGACATGTTCATCCTTAAAAAAACTGAATAATGGCACTGCAACACCAAACTGCACTAAAGCACCATCTTTACATCTTTACATTACGAAGTACATTTTTGGTCTTTACAGCTGTGAAAATTTTTTATCTGCTTTCAATCTTTTACCCACAGATCCAATAAGCAGAGCCTCCCAGACGATGGCCAAGTGTGTGAAAGCTGTCACAGAGGGAGCACAAGCTGTGGACGAGCCAGCCATATGCTAACACATACAATGGATAGCCATCCAATTCTTGATTAAAAAAAAAAAGAAGAAGAAATATACGCACAATCCCACTATTTGCACATTCCTAGAAACATTTGTTTGCACTTGTGTTTTACTATGGTAGATACTTAACTATAGTAGATGCCTCATTTATGCACATTATGGAACGAATTGACCTTACTAACCTGCAGAAATATGTTCATGCATTACTTTCCGAGTGAAAATGTAAGCTTAGGTTTAATAAATCTCCAGAGATGCACCCCAGACAGTTTATGTTTACACCCGTTGGGACATTGATATTTTAGTAGATGTGACCAAAGATTTAAAGTCTTAATCCTCCAAAAGTAAATCCAGCATCTTGTCTTCCTGTAAAATTCCAAATATTGAAAGTGTTAAGATTATATTTTCCTAAAGGTATATGGAGTATATAGTATTACAAGCAAGTGTGACATTTAATAAATCAGTTTTTCATAGTAAGCCTAATGAATCTCTGGAAATCTATTTAAGTTTGTGCTCCTATTTAAAATTATGTTTAAAGTATTAAAAGTATGTACTGCTGCTATGGATGCCACTTTGCTGTTTTGGTGTTATACCGACTACACTCTATTCTCGAGCTCCGGTATCTGATTGGCACATGGTCCATCATCAGTGAACAGCCGGCAACAGTGTGGCAGCAGGGCTGATAAGTCATTCATATGGAGGATGATAGCCGTGGTCCAGGTGGATTTTACACTGCAACACTTTGCTGGACCTCTTAGTCAATATGTTTTAAATGTTGAACATGTAGACGGCGCTGTCCTTCACACAAAGTGTGATTTCTGTCATAAAGCGATTAAAATGACACTTGAACATTGTATGGGGCTTTTAACAAAGTTGAATTTCCAATATGGTAGGAGAGGTTGTTGTTGTTGAGCGGACTGTTGTCATGTCCCCGCAGTGCCTGTAGTGGTGCTGTGAGGAGTCTGCTGTGGATCCAACAAAAATCCTCAGCAGCCTACCTACTGCTTGTAATTTGCGCTGGATAGCCTATATTTACATGCATCCTTACTTCAAGATATACCGAGCTCGATGAAGATCGCTGTTACTATCCTATCTCGAATATCGATGCACAAATAGCCTAGCTGATTCTAATAGACATTTCGGCCGTCTATCTGGAGCGAATACCTTACACAGCCCATACCAATTCAAGGTAAGCGAAATCGTATACAGCCTCGGCCTCTATTTCTGAGTGTACCGTTTCGCAAAGACGTCATTCGGCCAAGCGTTCTACTAGAGATCGCTGTGCCATCGAAGCTAAGAGGCCCCTCAGCTATGACTAATTTATTTCAAAGCTTGTGGTCTGACCAAATGGCTCAGTGCCTTATGATGATATGTGGAGTTACTAATTGTTGACAGTTTTAAGTCTTGTAGCCTCCTAATATTACATTATGTGACTATAATTCATATCGATTATTACCGAGGCCTTCGGTAGCAGGCCTTAAGCCTCGTATGTAGACCCTTTGTTTGAAAGTATTTTGCCCTAAATGTATCATATTTGTATACATTAAAATCCCACGACTAGGGCCTATCACTTAATACTTGTATTTTATGATATGCTTGCATTTTCTAAATAAAACTAAACGGAAAATAGACCTTTATAGTGTTGCCATTTGCTTATGTTTCCGTTTCCTGGTTAGCTACCGCCTACTAATTTGTGTTTTTAGCTTTGATAGCGATTTAGCTAACTAGCAAAATTGACTTTTCGCATCTGGTTTTGTCGACAGTATCTATTTGTGTTTGAATATAGATACAGCCGTGTCTTATAGATTAGGCCACTGATGTATTTTACAGGTGGACACGTTTCCAATTTCATATTATAAAGTTTAACGTCTGTCTATTGGCTCTAAGCTAATGCTGGCAAGCTAGCTCCGCGGACTCAAATGGTAGTTCCGCTGGGTAACGTTTATTACAGTTTGCTGTCTGGTTCCCGCATTTAACCAAAGTTGTCGACTAAGGTTGACCAGGCTGATATAAATGACTCTTGGCCCACCTTTCCTTGTGTATCCAACATGTACCTCAGCTGTCAGAACCGTAGCTCTCTCTGAACCAACTTGAAAACACACAAAGTTAAAGGCAGCGGCTAAGCTACTGCTGAAGCTGGGCAGCTAACGCTACAATTTTCGTTACAGTGTATTGTGATATACCAGCAGCAACCTGTTTGTATGCTTGTTAATTATGAAGCGTTACAAATGCGGCGCAATATTCCTCGTTTATTCGGGGAAATAGACTTTTTAATGGAGCTACTCGAGTCTTCAGTTAGTCTTGTGACGATGCACTCACACTAGCAAGTGGCTTTTTTTCCTTCTGCTGTTTTTAACTTTGTTCGGCACACCGCTGTCATGCAGTATATTGTTTTATCACCATCATATTATCTTGTAAGTGCTAGCTGTAAGAATAATTGAATGGCTTGTCGAATAAAATCACACACTCTGTGTTTACCAGCTGTTTCTTGATGAGAGATTTTAACACAAAATTATAAGGTGTGAGGGCAACCAGTTAATATTCAGAGGAAAGTTTGTCTAGACTATAATGTCTCTAAACAAGTATTCAAACGCATGTACCAAATTTGTTATTCATAGCATTCACTTATACAGTAATTTCATGAACAAGCAACATTGAATGTCATGTAAATTTTGAGTTGACACAAAAAATGTTTATGCTGCAAATAATATTTAATAACTTCTTGAATATTTATTTTAGTTAAATGCCTATCTTAGCTATGAATTGAGCTAACAATCACCTGGAGAGGTGACATTTCCCAGCCTCTTAAACTTGCATGCGCACTCATGTTTACCTCTGTAGTATGAAATATTAGTGATGTGATTCTTGGTTTTTCCTGCCTTTATCCCATCAGCTGATGTTGTCAAGGACAAGAGTCACGTGATGTATGAAGGCAAACACATACACTTCTCAGAGGTGGACAATAAGCCGTTGTGCTCGTACAGCCCAAAGCTCTGCAAGCAGCGCAGACTAAATGGCTATGCTTTCTGCATCCGGCACGTTCTGGAGGATAAGACAGCCCCCTTCAAGCAATGTGAATATGTGGCCAAGTACAACAGCCAACGGTGTACCAATCCCATCCCAAAGTCTGAAGACCGCAGGTATGTATGATTGTGTGTATATGTATATGTGGCAGATTCTACTATGCTGAGCAGGAAGCATATGTTACAAGCATGGACACTGTGCTGAGGATGTGTACTTGTTTTCCAGGTACTGTAACAGTCACCTGCAGGTTCTCGGCTTTATCCCCAAGAAGGAACGGAAAAAGAAACACGATGCTTTGGAGGAAATGCGCTCAAGGGCTCACCTGGAGTCAGTGGCACTCAACATAACTGTGCCCTCTCTAGCTCTGAAAGCTCCCAATGGTCTAGATGAACTTCCACCATCTCCTCCCTGTACACGTCTGTTACCCCTCCCTGATGGGGAACTCCTGGACCCTTTTGCCTTTTACGAGGATGACACAGACGGGGAGGAAGTGGGTACTCCTCGGAAGGGTAATGCCATCAAGAAGAAATTACAGAGTCGGCTGGTGCTCAACCAGAAACTCTGCCATGACACGGACCTCTTCCAGCCACCTCCTGAGCACTTTAGTCCCTCCCCCGTCTCGCGTGTCCACCCCTCCTCGCCGCTCAACGCTCATCTCCCACGGCAGCAGTCAGGTCTTCTCCAGCCACCCCAGCACTCCAGCGTGACTTCTTTCATCTTCCAAGGACAGCAGCAGGGTTTATTATGCAATCCACCACCACCTCAGACGGTCAACTTTCTGCCTCCAGGGATGCCCGCTAATGCAGCACCCAGTCCAGTGCAACCTTCTGGGCCATCACTCAGCAGGAAAATGCCTTTTACTGCTACTCACTTGCCTGTCAGTTGCAAGGACAGTGGCAGTAACAATCAGCGGCATGTGGTTGTCATGCGCCCCACTGCCTTCTCACCTTCTGCCAGCTGTTTGGCCAGGTTGCAACATCTGGTGCACCTCTGTGCCAAGAGACAGCGGGAGCACAGAGACCTCTTTCCACATCTAGGTACTTGATTTAAATGCATTTACCACCAGTTTTCAAACTCTGTCTGTTCTTCCTTAGTAAATCCAGGTGTGAGATACTTAGCTAATGAGAAATAATCCTAGGGAAATGGATGAGCTGTTCTAACAGGTTCTCTTTCAGGATTGGACTGGTCAGAAGACAGTGCTGATGACGATGATGACGATGACGAAGAGGCAGATAGATTTGTTCCTTTTCAGACCTCTTGGAGACCACAGAATGGGTTGGTATCCTTATACTTTACCTTACAGCACAGACTTTGACCTGACATCTTTCGTCACAACTGCTTTCGATTCTTTCCCGCATAGGCTGGAAGACGACTGCAGTTCCTCTCGGAGGACACGGCTACTTAGGCTTTGCTCGTACCTCCAGGAGAAATACAAGCACATGTGCAGGCAGGAGAGGGCGAGTATCCGCCAAAAGAGATATCACTATGCCTTCCGCAAAGCCTTGCTGCACGCTGCCAGTAACAACCCAGACTGTGCCGGGCAGCTGATCCAGGACTTGAGTGGTGCCTCTCGAAGCTCTTCAAGGTATTCTCACTGATGTCATATTAGTCAGTTTTGTTCATCTCTTGGGTCTAATATGAACGCAGGAAGATTTAAACCCATGTGTTAGTAGATACTAGCTTGGTTAAGCCAGGCACAAACTTTCCATCATCCACCTGTAAGTTTGTAATTCAGTGTATGTGATTTCCATAGTAGATATGGTTACATCCAATATCCAAGTTGGTGCAACCAGCAACGTGTGTTGCTTTTATGACTGTTTGCAAATCTTGCAGTCTTCATCTCCTTATTTGACATGACAAATGTGGAGTGTTGTCAGTTTTGTTGCTGTTTGCTCAGTCCTGGGGCTGTATGTCTTTACAGTGTGACTCCAGCAAAGCAGCAGAACATGGATACAGGGACCTGCACTGGCAGCACAAAGGGCCAGGCCTGCAACAACAGAGCTCTGCCCTTCACTCAACACTGTTTTCAGCGTATCCTTTGCCCCACTTCACTGACTGTACAGGTGGTTGCCAGAGGTGCAGCACAGTGGCTGCGACAGTCTAACTTATAATTTGATTTAATCAAATTAAACTTCTACGTGCCTTTTTAAAATTGCCTACTGAGATGTACAGTATCCCTGTGTGACAGAGTGTCATGATCACATGCCCTCTGTCCATAATATTGTGTTATTTCCTTTATTGTTTTCTGTAGACATTCTGTTGAATCGTTCCCAGCAGCTCTTTGCTAGTTGCACAGCCAAATTTGCAGATGGTCAGCAGTGCTCCATCCCTGTGTTTGATATCACACACCAGACCCCCCTTTGTGAAGAGCATGCCAAAAAGATGGTGAGTGCAATGTTTAAGGAAGAGTTCATCACTTTGGGAAATGTACTTACTTGCTTTCTCGCTGAGAGTTAGATGAGAAGATTGATACACTCGGCTAACTTAGCTGAGCTTTAAGACTGGAAACGGGGAAACAGATAACCTGGCTGTGTCCAAAGGTAACAAAATCCGTTCACCAGAACCTGTAAAGCTCAGTAATTAACAATTTGTATCTTGTATCCAGTTATCCAGCAACCAGCAGAGGCTCAAGAAAATTACTGGTCCTGACCATGAAATGGTCTGACACATAACCCCCTTTAAAACTGTGATTTCTATTTTTAATTTATAAAAAATTAAATTAAATAAACAATATACCAGGTGTTAATATGTGAGCGTAGAAGATTCTGGAAGGTAAGCTAATAGCTAGGCTAATAGGCTGCTGGCTTCTGCTAACACTACTTATTTACTATACAGACATGAGTAGTATCAATCCTCTCATCTAAACAAGAAAGCAGAGTTAGCATAACTTCCCAAAATGTTGAACATTTAATTTAATTTATAGTGACCTTTTTATTTCATATGTGTTTAATGGCTCAATACTCCTTCATACATTCCACACAGGATAACTTCCTGCGCGGGGATGGAAACCGACGAGTGCAGCACCAGCAGCAGCAACAGCGAAAGCCACGTAAAAAGACCAAACCACCGGCGCTCACCAAAAAACACAAGAAGAAGAGGAGGAGAGGGCCGCGGAGGCCTCAGAAACCCATCCCTCCAGCGCTGCCACAGGGGAACCTGGGAATGCCTTCTACAAGCCTAGCAATGCCCTCACAGGCCAGCATAAGGTGAGCTAACACCTGCTGTTTCTGCGCTGATGAGTTAAAAATTTAGCACGCGGAGGGCCAGGGTCAAGGAGAGCACAACCTGATTCGCAGGCTCATGTTGTTTGAACAGCTCTTTCACAACAGTGGCTTGTTGTCTTTCTTTTCTTAAGCTTTTTGCATCACCTTCTCTTGCAGGAGCCCTTCAACGCCAGACCTAAGCACAGAGGAGCTTCCTGACGATATCACCAATGAAATGGCAGACATTCCAAATGACCTTGAGCTAAACCAGGAGGATTTCTCTGATGTGTTACCCAGACTAACTGATGACCTGCCAGACTTTGACTTGTTTGAAGGTTTGCTTATAGCTCATTCTTGTGCACTGCTATGTTTCCCTGGTCTGTGATTTTATAATAAGTGTTGTGTGTATGTGTGTGTAGGTAAGAACGGGGAGCTTCTGCCCACCACAGAGGAGGCTGAAGAGCTGGTGCGTGCATTGCAGGCTATGGGGTCCTACACAGACTCTTTGGTGTGCCTGACCTCCATGGGAGACCTGGCCCCATCTGAAGGAGTGGACCATCGAGCCATGACTGTGTTCCCTAGTCCGGTCCAGCCGGGGACCATGGGGGATCTTCTCAATAGCCGCATCCCTACAGAGAACTTCACCAGCCTTGAGCTGGAGGAAAATATACTGCAGTCCACTGGGGGACACTTTGCCCCCTCTCCGCCATCTCAGCCCACTAATCAGCCCCCAGCGTCATGCTCCAGCTTGACCTCATCTTCTTCCTCAGTAGCCCCCTCCACCACCTCCCTGCTCACTCAGACCTCCATAACAGAGCGAACGTTTTCCCGGACACACACGTCCCATGTCCTGGCCAAGTCGGAGGCACCCACGTCATCTCCTCAAGGAAGCCACTACAGCAGTGAGCACGTGCCATCTCCGTACAGTGACCACATATCTTCTCCCCATGCCAGCTCCTTCCAGACTGACACCCCTCTGCTGCTGGAAGTTCCCCTCAGTGCGGTACCAGGACCCCCACGCTCGTCATGGAATAATCTCCCCCTTCCCCTCACTGACCCCACGCAGTTTGGCAATCTCATAGGATCAGAGAGTCATCTCATATCCACCTCCCTGTCCACTCCCCCAGCCACCACCCACTCTGTGACGCTGCAGCCCATGGCTGCCCTCTCGGCGATGCCTCAGAGCGGCTTGACAGGTTTAACGACTCCCCCTGCCCCCTCATCCTCCCTCCCATCCTCCTCACACGATCTTCTAACCTCCACACAGCCCAAGCAACAGCTCCCTCAGTTCAGCGCGGCCTTTGGCCATCAATTGGCCTCCCACAGTGGCATCCCGAAAGACGTGCAGCCCAGCCACAGCTCCACAGCGCCCCCCCGCTGGCTTCTCTATAGTTAGTGCCACTGCTGCAAGTGCCAACAGCGCCACACCACCCTTCACGCAAAGTAAATGAGAGCAGGCGACCTGCAGCGGCTGCATGATGGTCTGTGGACTCACAGTCACTTACAATCTAGTCGACTGGCTTCTGACTGACCACCCCTCTCTTCATCTGCTACATGTGTGCAATGTGGTAATAGTGCACTATTTGATAATGAATTTGCACAACCCTCAGATTTTCCTCTATTTTTGTTGTTTTGCTCTGCAGTCAGACAGTCTCTAGGATTTTAAGTCAGCGTGAGTCCACTTGTTTGATGCCTTGTGGTTTCGTCAGCAGGGGGCTACAGTCAGATTTTGTCATGAAAAAAAAAAAAAACGGGTGAAAATTGGCGGAAGGACCTTAGCAGAGATTATCTGTGCTCAGAATTCATAGAAGCCTCAATCAGTGGTCAGTTTTGTTTGCTTTGTCAGTTGAAGTCCTGTCTTAAAATGATCAACTGTACCCTGCCTTGCTCAGATGGCCATTGTAGTCTCTTTTTTTTTTCTAATTTTCCACCTTTTTCTTACACTGCTTCTGCCACCCTCTGGAAAAACAAGAGTACAAGTTGTGATATTTGTGACCCATTATGTTTCAAGCTATTTAACTGTTATCATGATATAGAATCTTACGGAGTCAGATTTCACAGTCATACGAATTTACCAAAATACTTTTAAACAGCTGTTTTTATATTGTGTATACTATATATGTGCTCATTTATTTGTTTGCTCAGACATAAAAATCTCTGACCTCGCCATTGGTTGTGGGACTCTGAGTGACCTGGTAGACACTTGAAGGTAAATCTAGTTTCTTAAAGCAATAAACACATTAACATAACTTTAGAGATGTAAGATATTTTATTGGTCTCATTACATGTAGCTTCACTCTCTGAATCCAGGCTGGATCAGGAATATATTCTGGCCTTCTATGCCTGTTGTAAACTCTTTATTTATACAACAGCTTCACTCAGAACTAGAGTGTATAGAAATCAGTGATCAGGTCAGCCTGACTTCTCGTCTTGGGTCGTACAGAGTGTATTTGTGAGGCTAATAAATGAGTTTCAGTGTTAAGGTGATGATGGAGTAATCCAGGGACTTTTAAGTGTCTACTCTCAAAGGTGCTCTGTGGTCCACACATACAATGGTCTTTCGTGACGTGCATGTCTCATAAAAGGCAAATTCAATTTCAGGACTCCAAGGAAACCCACTATAAGACATCATGGCCACACTACCCTGAAAAGGTTTAGGCAGTGAATTGGCACTGGAAATTAATATTTTACTCATTAGCTAGGTGTAATGTGATGGTATAAATTTGTGTGTTGAGCACATCTGAGCTAAAGCACTGTCTGTTTTACTCAGTTATAAAGTGATTTTAAGCTAAATGATGCAAACCTGGGGTCTGGATTTGATTTTAGAAAGACGAGGACTCAGCCACCTGTCTGTTAATGATTCATACAGCAGTGCAACCATGCTTTTGATAGATATTATATTAGACATTTGACAGATCTGTCAGACATTGTTGAGTATTAGGTATATAGAGTAGCAGTCTCTATCTTGGGGTTTGTTGGTGAATTATTGAGTAGCAATGGATTGAAATTGTTATTTGCAATGTATTCAGTGGAACCTGTGTCTTGTAGAATGAGTCTCTTGTTTTTAATGGCTATCAAAATGGTTGTAAGTTCTGTTTGAAGTTGGAGGGATCAATGTTTGTATGCTGTGTATGCTGTCACTTTGTTTTTTTTAAAAATAATATTCTGATGGAGAATATTTTTTGATAGCTATTAAACTCCAGGAGGAAGTCTGAGATTGCATGGGGCAGTGACCTTTTTGTGTGAGAGCATTATAATATCAATACTAGATTATGGTCACTGGCTTGATCCTCTCGGTGGTATGAAACATTGGAATATATGCATTGCCATTTCATTTGGTTTTGTGGAGAAAAACAGATCAGCGTACGGTATTGTTGCTTTTTCAACATAGATTTGCACAGGAGTGGATAAGGCCGATGGTGTTTCACATCCCGTGTCTGTCTTTCCTTTTTTTCCCCTTCTTTTCTTTTCTTTTTTTTTTTGCTCGGACGCTCATTAAATGAACAGCTGCCATCATTACCAGCTCTGAGCCTGCACCAGACCCCGTACTCCAGCTGTGAGGAGGCCCAGTTCTGTCTCTCCCTTCCAAAGAGAAAACACGTTATGAAGTGTAAACCTGTAGCTTCACCCAGAGACGACTGGGCTTGCTCAGTGACCGCAGTGTTTGTCCTGATCAGGTTGGAAGAAAATGTTTGCAAGGCAATACTGCTGTATCCACATAGCATGAGATTAGTCGCTGCACGAGTTTACTCTCCCGACAACCACGTAGAACAAAATTAACAGGGCTCGTAGGCACATGTAACTGCTTGAATTCAGAGATGGCTGACAAATTCCTATACTCATTGAATGTACTGTATTACTGTTTTTAAAGATAGGATGAGCTAATCTAGTCACCTTTTGTTATTGGTCCTTGTTTAATTTGTCTAAGGTATTTTTTGTATACAAAGGTTTACATTTTTATGTATATTTTTCTTGTGTACAAATTATGTAATATGTGTACAAACACTGTATGTAATATCTGTATATAGTGTGAGAAATTTGATCTTTTGTTTTTGGATGTATAAATAAAACTTGCTGTGAGGTATTTGCTGACACAGTTTGATAAGACGCTCAGAAATCATTTCCAAAATGAATGTCAACACTAACGTGTGGTTATGTGCAATCTACTTTTCACATTTTAACTCTGTCTCAGTGAACTTGAAAATCACTCAATTCTAAGCAGTCTTGACTGCCACCCGCTGCTAACAGCAACAGCTGTGTTTAAGGTCAAGAATCAGCTGTTGCAGCATTTAGTCAATTACTGTTTTCTTTACTTATCCAATTACTTTTTCCCCCTACTATTTTGACATTTTATAAACAGAACAATTCAATTAAGAAATTGAGTAAGTAATCAGAAGATGAATTAATAATGAAACGATTGTTGGATGCAGCCATGCAACACTGCACCTCAGCTGCTAAGCCAACATGGAAGAGAGGTCCATATTAGTGCTCAGCGAAAAATTGATATTTCAGCATCTACATTTCCATGACTACCGGCAAACTCCATCTGCTGATGGAGCTCCAGAACAGCTACTGAACGGACCTCGAGGTGAGATATTTTTATCAGTTTGTGCCAGTTAGCTCAGCATTGTCGACAGCAAAATAAGATACAAAAATTATTCTTGTTATTCAACTCTTAGACAACACTTCACAGAAATACCTAGGACAGCTGTTAAAGCTTTGTTAATCCTCCTGGAATTTGCCATTTTCCTGCTCTACTTTTCATTGTCTGGTTTAGCTTTACACTCTTTGTTGTTGAACTAATTTCAGTATAATGGGTTACTGTGCACGAGGTAATCTAAATTAAAACTCTTAATTATCACAACCAGCAAGAAGAGGCCCTGTAGGTTGATGTACTCGTTTAGACTGTTCTGAATCACAGGAAACTTAAAACACTGTCACAGGCAAGCAAATTTCAGATAAGCTCATGTTAAGATGTATGACTTGGTCAAATAAGAAAAAAACTTTTCATTAAATTTGAACTGGATTTTTATTTTTTCCTTAATAATCATTTGACAACTTCCAATAAATCCAACAGCACTGGCCTGAATTAGCAAACATGTATACTGGACTATGAACTGTCAGCAAAGTCACACAAAATGAAAATTTGACATTTTAAGTGATTGCTATCCAGTGTGTACTGAAACTTTTAACACATCACAGAACCAAACTTTACTCCCTCTATTACATAATACTGCTCTTTTGGGTTATAAAAATAGTTTAATAGAATATATGCCTACTTGTGCTAAGAAATGACTCCTGACGATCACACTGCTTTATTGCCATACAACACACAAGGGGGTGGAAAATAAAATAAAACTGGCGTAACTGCAACACAATACTGTACCCTCGTTAAGTACCATTAAAAAAAAGAATTCTACAAAGTGCAACACATAAAAAGATAGAGTGTCATATTAGACCATGAAAAAGGTGCAAATTGTATTGAATTGTTTGAATCAGTTGGGGTGGAGGGCTTACATGGCACATTTGACTGAGTCTGGTACCCTGATTTGGTTTCTACTTATTTGACTTTTACTTATTCAATTGTGTACTCCACCACAATTTGCAAGCAGAAAAGAAAAATTCAAATGTATTTAAAGAGAAACTGGGAGGAAATGTTTTGTTTAAATGATAAAATGAAAGAGTTAAAATAATAGTTTGAGATTTTGGGGAAAACGCTCATTTGCCATTTTGCTGAGTTAGATCGGAAGACTGAAACCATTCTCATGTCTTTATGGTAAATATGAAGCTACAGCCTGTAGCCAATTAGCTTAGCTTAGCACAAACACTGGAAACAGGTGGAAACAGCTAGCCTTGCTCTGTCCAGCAGTAACAAACTCCTCTTATCAACACTTACTCATGATCTCTGAGCAGTTTGAAGCCAACTAGTGGAAACTCTAATAAGTTATTGCTCTTGGCTAAGAAATAGTCAGACGCCTAACTCCCTGTATTATGGCGAATTGTCATTTTTACATTTCAGTTTCTGTGCGGATTTAACAAACAAGTTTAATTAGTGAGTCTTAATTAGTGAGAATTTTATTACCTTTACACAGGCTAGCGGTTTCTAATTTTTTCACTAAGCTATCTGTTAACTAATCGGGTGAAGTCTAATGCTGTGTTCAGGTCAGGTAAATTTAGAGGAGCTATACACGGTTTGTTTGAATCTTTAATGACAAACTGCTACAAATATGTAGCAATAAAAGAAAAGAAACTAACTTAGGCTGCTGATCTGGTATAACTACAACCTTGGAACAATGCATTAACACACTGAAATAAAAGGGTGTTTCTCCTGTTCTTCTCATTCTGTTGACATTGCACTAAAGCAGCTTAACAATGAGTGACCACTTTATAAGGTACACCTGTATGATCTAAAGCAGCTCAATACAACAGCTCTGTCATAACGTGACTTAACAAAACTCATAATGTTCAGGTTCTGGTGACATGATCAGATATGTGTGAATTCAATTTTATCATTCATCATTTTATCAAGTTTATCATTATTGTTTTCTTTTATTCAAAAGGTCATTTTTGGCAGACAGGGAACAAGGGCAAAGAGAGAGGGGTATATCCCTACTTACCTACACGGTGAAGCAGAATATTAGAAACACTTCTGAATATAATGTCGTCCAGTTAAACAAATAGTAACTATGACCTCAACGCTAAAATAGAAATGAATTAACACTTCTGTGACAAAAAATATGTTTAAAAAAAAGAGAAAGATAATAATAAAGGCACTATAAAAGTAGACTTAATGTTGAGCACAGTTGTTTTGGATTGTATGGGATTGTACAGGTGTACCTAATTAAGTGGTCATTGAGTATATATTTAATGGACAGATGAGAAAGGTATTAATCTCTTCTCATCTAACTCAGCTAGAAAGCGAATAAATGTGTTTCCCATAACTGCTCCTTTAACTTGCTTTGTGCCACGTATGCCCTGTACCAAAGAGAATATATCATCTGACTCCCTAAGAGTCTCTTCTGAGAAGTACAATGAGTCAGTTTCATACACATTATTCTGGGAAGGAATGAAAGAGTTTTTTGATCTTTTCTCATTTGTCTATTTAAGTATTGCTGCATGTGCATTTTAATGCCAGAGGGGGTTAAAAAAAAGAAAATCATAACAAAAACATTTGATCTAACATTTTAAAGCTGATACTATTCATCCTATTCATCACAAATACTCTAAGGCTGCTTCAGCTCTGTTCAGGAATCAACATTCCTCCAGTCCTGTAGAAGTATGCTACAACACATACTGCTCAGGCTAACCAATAGGCTTTATAATGTAATACTATCATGCACATTCCTTTTAAACTACAGTCAGCAGTAGTTGCAGTGCCGCTGGTCTCTGAACACCTCCTGGCTTTATGTTAATATGTACATCTGAGAGCAGTGTCATCTATTCTGTGAGAAGTCTACGTCTATATGCATTTACTGTACACCTGACAAACTTCTCACAAGTCCAAATGGAAGATACAGCCAGGCAAATCTTACACTGCATGACCAACTCCAGAGTCCAAGCTGTGAGACTTCAGGTGGACCTCTATGTCCCAGATAGTACGGTGCATACCTGCAAAATACTGTAAGTCTCGTGCTACTGTTTTATGGCTACTTTGTTTATAGTAAAAGGCATTTATACTTGAAGTGCAATTAAAGCTGTAGGTACGCTGAGGAAATAGATAGTACCACTGCAGCTCCTAGGAAGACTAACGGAGTCTGCCGATTTAAAACTAGGTGATGGCACTGCCCTGTTTATGGAATGAATGGACGAAACCTCAGTTTAACTGATCAATCAAACACGCACGGCAAAAAAAAGGGGATGAGGCAAAGTCCAACAAACCAACACACCTCAAGGCCTTGTGGAATCACAGCTGGAAACAGAGCATCCAGTGTTTAAAACTGGTAGGGGCTTGAATGAGCCAGCCACTTTGTTTTACATTCCCCAACATTATTACAGCCATAGCAGAGTGTGAAACCAAAAAGTTTATGATAATTAAGAAATATATAATAAATCAATAGTAAAAGATGATAGAGGGCAGCCATTTTCATTCACTGGATGAGTACTTAAAAAGTTTTACAACTAGAGAAATCAAAGACCGATACACAAAAGAACAAGTACAAAGGCAAGGCAATCTCATTTATGGCCATTTTAGTCTCTCAAAATATTTACCTCACAACCATTATCTACAGTTTGCATTTGGCCATTTGTACACAGTGGTTCCATTACAAACGCTCCATTATTTTTTCATGAATCTGTAGAAATTAGCTTATTTACAAGTCTGTACAACCACCCTATAGAGCTCTTTCCATCTCCCAGAGGATCCAATCCACTTAAAGCAGGATACCTGAGTTTTCAATAGAATGCTTCAACCCACTCGTCACACTTCACCACACGTTTCACAGGATATCTCGCACAGCCACACACACATGCACACAGTTAATTAAGCAAGGAACTTTCTCCAAAAGGATGCTGAGTGTAAACCTTTGTGAAAAAGCCACAATCTCACCAAAACCAAAAACTCAAGAGTCCTTGCAGAAAAAATAGCTGACACCACCCTTAAAATAAAACCATTGTGAAAGAGGTATTGAGAAGGGACATCTTACAGCAGGTGGCAGTCACGGTGGCAGCTGACTGGCTGACCACTGACTGTCCTGAATAGGACCCTCTGGTGGTGCGCTAGCGTATAAACAGACATTAAGTAGGCCAGGATTTGCTTCAAGCAAATGAGTGATGGAGACCTTCCTGGGAGACTTCATCCTGGCTGTGGAGGTCAGAGGAAAAGATCTGACAGCTGCCACCAGGGTGGAAAATTAGAGCAGAGTTGGATGTAGCTCTTCTCACTGAGCCGCAGCTGCCTGTGGCACAGAGAACCTGACAAACAGGAAAAAGGTTAATATTTACCTACTGAACAGGCCACAGGTAAAAACAAGACTGTCACACCATTGACTGTAATACTTAAACTCCTGGATCAATGTACAGTGAATAGACACTCCTATAACCTAGCTATTATTGGGGGAAATCATATTAAGCCTGTCTTGAGTGTGGCAGGAGATTTACCTTTTGTACAGTGACTATTTAAGGCTGACTTGGCTAAATCTTTTCAGTCTAAGCTGTACTCACAGTTAACATCCTAGCAGGTTTTGAGGTATACGGTCATGAACTGTTATGAAGTGTTTGACAAGTGGAAAGTTTGACCAGCTGGTGGCACTACATGAAAGATCATGGGATCCCCTAGGCTATTAAAATCTATCTAAGGACTATGAATATCTGTACCATTTTTTAGCCATGATAGTGAAATGGCTCTAGGCTTGAAGTTGGTTGGTCAGCCTGTCAGCCCACCACTTTGGTCCAGACTAAAGTATCTCAAAACCTCTTGGATGGGTTGCCATAAAAGAGACATTCATGGTTCTAAGATGATGAACACTAATAATTTTAGCAACCCACTAGCACCACCATAAAGTGCACATTTGTGCATTTGTGATTCTGAATAAATCTTTGCCCGTCTGTTGAAACTGCAGAGCTTCTCTCTCCACAACTGAAAGTCCATTGGTTTACACTTTAAGTTGATCATTCTGCCTTGCACAAACAACCCGTTTCATTAGAAAAACATTCTTGGAAATAATTATACAATTCCAGGGGACTTTGACATGAAAACATTTTAATGGTACACTGGAATGCAACACAATATGAACTTCAATTACCTTTGAAGTCTTTGCACTAGTTCAGCCACCAGGGAGTCACAGATGCCTGGGTGTGTTTCCTCTGCCAGGAAAATGGCCTCCCGCAGCTGCTCTGCAACCTCTGGCTTGCCATTACTTGTCTCACTCTTTTCTTTCAGCTGTAACAATGACAGCTTTTAGATTACACTGTAATGTAATGATAGGCCTAAACATTCTACTTGTAGAGTAATCTCTGAAAAGATAGGACAGATTTAATTCTGGCTGACCAGCAAAGTACCTACTTACAATTACTGTGATAGTTTTGTTTTAGATTATCCATGTAGTGATGAGGAATTTTTTGTAAACATTTGTGGAAACTTAGTGATGCCTTTACCTCAGAAAACAATGGAGAAAAGATTGAAGATAAGCTTTGTGACAAAGGCCTCTTTGGACTCTCCTGTGCCTGGAAAAAAAACGATGATTTTTAAGGTGCAAAGGGAAATCTGAGATGTCTGACACAGAAAACTTTGCCTTGCAACAAAAGCTATTCAACTATAAATTTAGTACATTTTCCTCTACAGTGGCGTGTGGTCTCACCGGTTTCCTTTCCAGCTCAGAAGGCTGTGCTGCCCCATTCTGAACCTTTTTCAGGTCCTTCTCCCTGATGGTGTTGAAAATCCAGTCATCATTGCCGGCGTCATTGCCTCCAGATGCTTGGCCATCTGGCTCCCTACAGTGACACAGGATTTTAGGAACTTCATCAATGTATGTAGAGCTGCTAGATTTTTCCTCTGGGTGTAAATTTGCCATGTCCTGACCCTCAATGAACTGAGTGATGATAGTGCAGGCCACTTACTCATCAGATTCGTCAGAGCTGGATTCATCCCGAGACTGCTCTGACTTCCACCTCTTGTATCTGTCAATCAGTTCTGTCAGATAGGAAGTCTTTTTGGCATGCCGTACAATGTACTTGTGTTTTAACAGCTCTTTGGCAGTTGGCCTCTAAGGAAAACACACAACACAAACATAACTGAACATTAAGATCAAAATTTTCTTTCTTTATGTACAGTGCACTTAAGTACTCATACAGGTGAATGAACAAAAGTCCTTTAAACTTACAAAACTAGGCTCCTTATTTAAACAGGCTTCAACAAATTCTTTAAGTGGTTTACTGTAGTTTCCTTCCAGTGTTGGTGGATTGTTCTTTGGGATGAGGAATAAAACCTTCATAGGATGAAGTTCAGAGTGGGGCGGCTCTCCTTTAGCCAGCTCTATTGCTGTTATTCCTAATGACCAGATGTCTGCCTGTAAAACAAAATAAAGGAGGGACAAAATAGATGCTTTTATCAAAGCAACAGAATCTCACACTTCTCTCCTCAAATACACACATGCAGCTTAAGTCAGCCAGTTTAAATGTCAT
>BRZM01000842.1:0-42403 GCA_033238685.1 Lates japonicus
AGACTGAGTCAAACCGAGTCACACTGAGTCAAACTGAATCAAACTGAATCAAACTGAGTCACACTGAGTCACACTGAGTTACACTTAGTCAAACCGAGTCAAACTGAGTCAAACTGAGTCAAACCGAGTCAAACTGTCAAACCGAGTCAAACTAAATCACACAGTCACACTGAGTCAAACCGAGTCAAACTGAGTCAAACCGAGTCAAACTGGGTCAGGTGGAGTGGAGTCAGTCTGTGTGTGATGTGTTAGAGGAGGTGACAGATTCAAACTGATCACACTCTGACTCAGTAATGTAATGATGGAAAGTAACTAAGTACTTTAGTGCAGTTTTAGTTACATGTACTTTAATATTGAAATGTTCCTCCTCTACATCCAGACTGATGTCTTATAGATCTTTAGTCCTCAGTCTGATGAAGACGGTGATGAAGAAGTGATCCTCTACTCTTCTGTCATCTTTTCTGATTCTCTCTCTCATTTCTAAACATTATAGAAGCAGGATGTTTCCTGTAGGACTCAGAGCAGCTGATGCTTTCTCTTATTAACATGATGATCAGCTCTGATAGGAAACTTGGAATAAACCTTCTGTTCCTTTACTGAACCTGTAACTCAGCTGCTCAGAAACCTTTCATTAGAACACACTAATGGAGAGAACATGATATCTATTTCATATTGTTCACGTCTCCACTGATGGAGTCTGAGCTGTTAATAAAGCTGAGGTCTGATCACAGCTGCAGGAGAGAACCAGCAGATCATCTCTGTTGATGTGGGGTTGACTGACCGTGCTCGAGGTTTCTGTTGAAAAATGTCAGGTCATCAGTTGTGTATTAATAAAACTAGTTTTTAATGATACTTCATGTTCTGTGCAGAAACGCACTACAAAGATTACATCTTATCAACATAGAAAAGCTGGATATTTGTGTTTCTAAATAAAAGTCTGAGGCCTGAGTGAGGCCTTCAGTCTGTGTCATGTCCTCTGGGACCAAGGACTTCTCCGGGCAGGATCCCGATCAGCTGTTCAGTCCTAATAAATAAGTGTGAGCGTGTCCCGGGCTCTACACGTTCGTCATGCCCTTCTTGAGTTCGTGCAGCTCCAGCTGACTCTGACTGCGCAGTTTACAGTCTCTGGCCACGGCCTCGGCTCTCTGCAGCATCGTCTGCTGTAATCCGTTTAAATGCGTCGCCGAGGCCAAGTGTGAACCGGGGCTGCCGTGCAGGGGCCCCAGGGGGCCGTAGTTGGAGTATCCCGGGATGAAGGGGGAGGTGTAGTAGAGGTGTCGGGGCAGGGCGGGGCTGTGGGGGAACGGGGTCCGGGGCGTGGAGGCCCCCCCGCTCTGAGAGGACTCATTAGATCCTTTAGTTTTGTCCGAGGACGTGGCGATCTCAGCCAGGGACCACAGTTTGGGTTTAGGGGCCGGGTTTGGCCCCTGGATGGCGCCGCAGGAGTCTCCGTGCTCCTTGGCCGGCGGGCTCGGCGTGCGCTCCAGCTCCGACACTCTGAGCATCCCGAGCGGGGGGTTCTGGGGAGGGGGGGCTCCTGCGGGGGCGGGGCCCGGGACGAGGGGCGGCCTGTCCGGGTCCGTGAATCCTCGGTCGGTGTCGCTGCCGCTGTCGTCTCTGAACGTCAACACACAGGAGGCTCCCCCCGAGGACGGACGATGGCCAGCTATACACACACACACACACACACACACAGGTCAGGTCAGAGGGAGATTAACACACACACACTGTGACAGGCAGAGCTGCAGATGATGAGAATTTATACATAAAAACAAAATAAAGTCAACAACATCATGAGAAAATCAATTAGCTCATTTTCTGATTAATGATCAGAAATCTTTGTTTAGAGAATCTTTTTAGTTAAATTTTTTTAGTTACAGGGGTAGTTACAGGTAGTTACAGGGGTAGTTACAGGGGTAGTTACAGGTAGTTACAGGTAGTTACAGGGGTAGTTACAGGTAGTTACAGGGGTAGTTACAGGTAGTTACAGGGGTAGTTACAGGTAGTTACAGGTAGTTACAGGGGTAGTTACAGGTAGTTACAGGGGTAGTTACAGGGGTATAAGAGGCTGCAGGTAGAGCTCAGCGTGTTCCTGCTGCTGCGGTGAAAACATGAAAACATAAAGAAATGAACCAACGTGAAGTGAAGTGACTGAATGAAGTGATGAATTTCTTCATTGTTTCATCTTTAAATGTCCAAAGACAGAAACAGTTCAAACCCTCAGATTCAGAAACCAGCTGAGAAACTGATGATTGATCCGTTATCAGAACAGATTTTAATGATCGACTGATCGATTAATGAACGAATGATCGGATGATTTCAGAGAGTGTGTGTGTTCGGTTGGAAAATGTGGAACAGTGTGAACCTCCTCCTCCTCTCCTCCTCCTCCTCCTCCTCCTCTCCTCCCTCTCCTCCTCCTCTCCTCCCTCTCCTCCTCCTCCTCCTCTCCTCCCTCCTCCGCCCTCCCTCCTCCCTCTCCTCCTCCTCCTCCTCCTCCTCTCCTCCTCTCCTCCCCTCTCCTCCTCCTCCTCCTCCTCCCTCTCCTCCTCCTCTCCTCCTCCTCTCTCCTCTCCTCCTCCTCCTCCCTCTCCCTCCTCCCTCCTGCCCTCCTCCTCCCTCTCCTCCTCCCTCCTCCTCCTCCTCGCCCTCCTCCCTCCTCTCTCCTCCTCCCTCCTCCTCCTCCTCCTCCTCTCCTCCTCCTCTCCTCCTCCTCCTCCTCCTCTCCCCTCCTCCCTTCCTCCTCTCCTCCTCCTCCTCCTCCTCTCCTCCTCCCTCCTCCTCCTCTCCTCCCTCTCCTCCTCCTCCTCCTCCTCCCACTCCCCGCCCGCCTTGGGCCTGGTCTCGTCGTTGCTCGCTCATCGGCTCCCTCGGCCCCGCTGCCTCCAGGTCGACAGTTGTCCTCCTCCTCTCGCCGTTCCTCTCGCCTCGTTCCTGGGGGTCCAGGCCATCTTGTTCTCTCTCAGGCGGCGGCGACATGCTGGGCGAACCATGTGGTGGACACCTGGGTCAGGGTCATCTTGGTGATGATGGCCAGCATGATCTTCTCCCCTTGGTGGGTAGGGGTTCTTGCGGTGCTCTAAGTGAGCCAGGCCTTCAGTGTGGCTGTATGCCCCGCTGCGGCATTCTCCCAGGTGGGGGTCTCCAGACGGGTAGGGCCCCGCGGTCCTCAATGGGTGGTAGTCTATGAGCCGGAGATGCCGGAGGACGGGTCGAAGCCTGGACTCTGAAAACAGGACCACAGCAGCGTTAGGGATGAAGTGCAGCGCCTCAGTTTCTGACCTTTGATTTCTCCTTCGACTTCAGGCTGCAGCTTTAACACAGTTCATCTGGAACCGACTGAGATAAAGGTCTCAGCGTTAAAACCAACTGACAAACAGGATTTCATTTGCCTGTGGATCCAGATCCAGATCAGAAACAGTCTGAAATAAAATTCAGCTTCTTGCTTCACTTCAGAGAAAAGATCACTGTTTTCAAATCTCTGATGTAAAATTCCAGTTTAACTCAGCTTTCTCAACAATGTAACTCTTCACTTATTTAACAGTTTTCAAAAATCACTGATTCAATTCAAAAGAAAAATCCAGCAGCTGAGAAAATGACTGAAAGATGTTTTTAAGGATCCACATATTTCCAGATATGAAATGAAATGAGGATTTAAACAAGTGATTTCTGCAGAATTCTTTACACTGAACTGAAAGAACTTGATGAGAAAAAACTCTTTAAATGAATCAGAATGTGAATGAAACCTGATGTATTGAATCATCCAGACTCTGCTCAAAAGCTGCTCGGGTTCAGCCTTTACGCGCCAGGACTCTTGTCTGTGGTGCGACACTCACCACAGCGAGTTGGAGTGTGGCGGCGGCCCGGGGCCTCCGCCGTACGGGAGGTGGGAGTTGAACTGGGAGAGGTCGCCGATCCCGGGAGTACGGAGCGAAGGCGGGAGCCCGAAGAGGAGCGGCCTGGCCTCTGTCCTCGGTCCCAAGATGACCCCGGTTTGAAGGACGGGCAGGAGTGCAGAGCCAGGAGACACGGAAGGCTGGAAGAGGAAGCCCTGAGGAGGTTTCATGACGTATATGCGCGGAGCTGGACGACATGCACTTGGACGAACTCAGAGCTGGCGCGATTTAGCCTGGGACAGCAGGAGGAAGAGAGGATTTAGAGGAAGAAGACCAGAAGGGAAGAGGAGGTTTACAACCGCAGGAGCATCCAGGAGCACGCAGGACGCTGCTGATTCAGGGCGTGTCAGCAAGTTTCCTGCCCGGCTGCTGCCGGACTGAGTGACCCTGCAGCTAAGGGTGACCGAGAGAGAGAGAGAGAGAGAGAGAGAGAGAGAGAGAGAGACTGTCAGCCCACCTCCTCCTCACTACAGACACCTCAGCACTCTCTCCTGCTCTGAGTCTTCATTTCACTGATGTTCACTAAACACAAACAGAGGGAGAGATCTGGTGACACCTGCTCGGTTTCAGACCGAAGGAGTCCGTTCATGAACCTCCACTGACTCCAGTCAGTGAGACATAGGTGTACTTCACTGCTCTACTACATGGATAAAGACAGTGTAGCAGTGCAGCTCTGACAGGAAGATAATCATCAGAGAGTCCAACTGTTTGGGCGTCCACCCTCACTGCCGCCAAGACAAACAGTAACTGTTTGAATTATCATCCATTGCACTGAGTCACACCGACAGGTTCACAGAGACAGAAAGAGTTTTGAACTACAAACATCTGTATCTATTCTACCAGACTCCACTGATAGAAATAGGGATTACAGAGCAGAAACACAGGAGTCTGTTTGTTCAGACTGAAGGATCTTGCCGTTAAAGTTTAGAGAAAGATGTGAGATGAGAGGTCCATATTTACACACTGTAAATAAATACATTCAGATTTACTGAATTTCATTATTATATTATATATATATATATTTGCACAGAGAACATCTGTTCAGAGTTTCGCCCCCCACAGGAAACACCTTGACAGTTGTACTGACCTTCTTTTGTAACAGTAGTACAACTGAGATGACATGTGTATGTTGCCCTGGTGTTAGTGTGTGTGTGTGGGGGTCTTTGTGCTGCAGTTTAAACCTGCTCTCCTTCTCACAGACTGATCTCTCATTTGGGCCAGTTGAGCTGCCCAGTGTGTCTGTAGTCCGGGTGAACGTGGCTGCTCTCAGGTGAGCTCAGTGTTTAGAATTGAGCCTGACTTTAATCTGCTTTGTGGCTCCTATAAATAGCAGAGGTGACTGAAGAAGCGGATCTCTCCCAGCGGGGAAGAGGAAAGTGTGGCTTCGTGTTTGTCAGTGAATAGCTGAAATCAGTCTGAGGAAGTGACTGAGTCGTTTTCCTCTGGATGATCAGGCGGCCAGGCTGTCATAGAGCCCAGGGCTCACGCAGGGATTTCCAGATCAGTAAGAATGGAAATGAGCTGGCCTCAGGTCGCAGAGGCTGAGCTGACGGCCGCTGACGGGAGCCCATTGATTAATTGCTGTTGATCCTAATTAGGAAACCATCCAGCGCTCATTTCAGGGAGCAGCAGACCTGGGTGTCAGGGTCTCAGTTAGAGACTCAGAGCTGTAGATAATAATGACTTCATCAGTGACTCATCTGTTCATTATTACCTGATTAAAATGTCAGAAAACAGTCGCCATCATCACAGACAGCAGGGTAATCATCATACTTAGTGTTGGGACTACAGTTCCCACGATGTTTGTGAGGATGTAAACAGGAAGTATAATAGTTTTTGTCTCCATGAACAGCAGACAGGGAGGATTCTGTTCTGTTTCTCTGAGCTATTCTGAGTTACCAGAGATCAAGTGACATCCCCAGGAAGTGAGGCCGCCACTGGGTCAGACTCCACATGTGGTTCAGGTGTGCGTTGTTCAGACTTCTGAGAGGGAGGAAGTCTGGATCTCAGTGCTACTGCTATGTACTGTTGAAAACTCTGTCTAGATTTCCACAGTGACGTCTCTAAATGTCTCCGTCTAGTCGAACCAACTGTTCAAAACCCAAAACATAAAGTAGCAGAATGTAACGCCCAGCTTCCTAGCTTCACTGTGTAACTGCAGAGGCTCAGCAGTAGTTACAAGCGTGGTTTTAAGTCTTCAGAAACCTTCTAGCTGGAAGCAGTTCTGTTCAGACCCTCCTCTCGCTTAACCGCCACCTCTGCAGCTGAGATGTGAAAACATCTCATTGCAAGGACTCTAGTATTTTCCCTGAGAGCAGTGTGTGCAGATGGAGCTGTGACTGAGGAGGAGTCTATAACCCGCAAATGCTAAAACTAGCATTGATTTGGCCTAATGAAGCCTGAGTAATGTGTGAAAACATTCTCTCATGAGCCTCTAAGCTCATCATGAGCCCGACTGCACTGACGGGTGAAATGGAGCGAGCCTCCTACCTGAAGCTGTTCCTCTGCAGATGGGTCGAAAGCAGATTAGGGGATGGTATCATGCTTTTTTAAGCATCTTTCATTAAAGCGCCTGCAGCGGAGGTGAACGAGACCCTCTTTCTTCTCCCTCTGCTGGAGACGCATCCCGAGGCTGATATTAAACACACTGAGAGCTCCTGCAGGATGTAGAAGTGGCAATGGCTCGGAAAAGCTCAGAGACTCTCTTTTCATCATCACCAAGTCGAGACCCCAGTAGGCTCGCTCATGAAAATGACACTGTAGTGTGCTTATCATATCAAAAAGTTATGTTAACAATTTGCATGTACAAAGTTGAATATCAGGGAAATGTGCAGCGCCGTTTCATATTCTCCATGGCATTGACCTTTAAAGATTTCTGCTATTGAAAGAGAGCCTGTTTGCTTCTCCTCAGCAGCTCATATAAATTAGCTTAGCTCATGGGGTGTCCAGAGGTTACTTAAAGACAGTGTGTGTTTAATAAATTGGAAAACACTCTTTTTAATAGTTTTCTATCCAAGTACGAAATGGGTCCTTGTTATCTGTGCTCAGGCATAATTGTTTCACCCATGAGTTCTCTGTTAACTGTTGGAAATGTAGCTGTGAAGGAAGAGACCTGAGAGGATGATTCTGCAGAGATGTACGACTGTACATCAGGACAGTGTTGCTTGTTTCCTCTGAGAGATCGCCCAGAGAGACACAGCTGGGAGTGTGTGTAGATTTCCAGACTGGATGCAGAGCGTGTGCAGCCTGTTTTACTGCTTGATGAAGAAGATGTTGCTGTGATTTTCCCTTTCAGGTCACAGGGATCTGACCACTGCAGGACAAACACCAACCTTCAGAAAGTTCCATGACTTTCTCTCTTTGCCCTTGTTTTGTCACCACTCATTTCTTGTAGATATCCATCCGGAGGAAAACATCCTTGTAACTGATCAACATGTTGTGAGCAAACCACAAAAGTTCTTAAGACTCTTGATTACAGTGAACGCTAGCCTGATGGAGACTTTGAAAGCCATGTTGTCCTGGACATACAGAAGATGACGCCCAAAGTACCTTTTTGTGTTATGTTGTGCTTCCAGCGAAGTGTTATAGAAAGTCTACATATAACAGACTGAACTCTGGGAGTGAAGTCACTGATTTCCTGTTCCAGAACCTCAAACTCTCCATCGACCGGTGATGGAGGAAGGCTCAGAAGTCGCCTCCGTGACGAGGAGCTCCACTGTCTAAAGACTGAGGTGACATAGAAGAAGAGGATGTGGATCCACCTCAAGATCAAGAACTGGACCGAATAGTCCAGGATCAGAACTAGAGCCCTGAGAGTTTCAGACAGGATCAGGAGCAACTGAGTTCTCACCTGATCTGGATCGGGCCGATGCTCTCAGGATGAAGAGGTCAGCGTCAGACAACGTGGTCACCCAGATCCACCTGAGGAGGCAGGATACAGAGGTTCAGGAACTGAACCAGGATCCATCAGAGGTCCATGATGGTCGTGGAGTGGAGGAGTTTTAACCTGAGGAAGAAAACATAAGAGTCTGACTGTCATCATCATCATCATCAGATCTGTTTGAGCTGAGTAGATCCAGGACCAGAGTCAAACAGCTGATGTGACAGAGAGGTGAGAAACAACCACTGCTCCTGGAGTTCAGTTTGATGATCTAGAATAAATTGTATTTTTATGGCACCGCTCACACACAATACATGTAAACTGCACAACCACTGATTTTCAGATCAGACCGACCAGACTTGAACGGTTTCAGCTTCACTGAGCTCAGAGCTAATGTTAATTAGGCTGATGTCTCTGATCCACAGAGACATGGTTTTCAAAGTATTATGGCAGGAGGTTTATTGCAGTGGAACTGAAGACTGGCGGCAAGCCTTCACAATCAGACTGAGACACAGTTTATCTCTAACCTCTCTGTACAGAGGTCAGGCAGAGGAAGGAGACGATGAATACAGACATGATAGCCTTACATGTTCAGTCACCGGAAGTTTAATTTCACTCGGCTCACATTAAAGTGACAGAAATAGTTTGCAACAAGAAAAAAAGAACAGAAAAGTTCAGACCTCACCACTTCCTGGACCTGCACACAGTTGACCAATCAGTGAGGAGGTGGCTGTGATGTCGTAGTTGTTTCAGGAAGAATGCACTGCAAAGTACAAACATGAACAGGTATCAGGATCTAAACTGTGACGTTGAAGTAAAGCCTGGGTCATGGTCCAACATTAAGATCACTTCCACAGTATTGATCCTAAACTGATCAGATAGATTGAAGTATATCAGTCCGTGATACAGTGCTGCATAGGAGAAAATGAAGCTCCATTAAAGTGGAATCTGCAGACCAACTCTCTCTCAGACTGAAACTGACTCATGTTGGTGAATTTGTCAGTTGCCTCGAGAGGCACAACATTTATCCAGAGTGAAGTGATGTCACGTCTGATAAAGGTAAAATATTAGTTAAGAAACGGATGATATAGAAACAGTGTTTAATCTATAAAACAGAGATGTGTGATGATCTGTGTTCAGCCAGGAAACAACAGGACACCGTGAAGTTTGACTGGTGTGAACATGTCATCAAAGTTTGAGCCTTGAAGACCACAAATAGGAAGTGTTTTCTGAGGTGTGATCACACCTTCTCTCTCTCTCTCTCTCTGAGTGGTTTTAATGTCTTCAGGTCGAGACTGCACAGCTGTGAAACTAAAGATCAGAGAGACAGTTTGACTGTCTCCTCATGTCCTCAGGTAACAGTCAGTTAGTTCATTTTTAAAGAAGAAAGGAAGATTCAGTGTCTCCACCGATCCCTCTGTGACAGGAAACTGAATATCCAATGACCTATTAATCAATCGTTTCAGCCTTGTGTTTGTTTTGTTTCGAGTCTGATGTGAAGATCAGCATCTTTATCAGTTATGAAAGCAGCAGCTGACTCCTCCTGCAGATGAAGCCATTTATGAGCAGCGAGTTCACTTACAGGATTATTTAACTCATCTCTTCTCACATACTGATTTTGTTGTTGTCTCTCCAGGTGCAGGAGGAAGCCAGTTTGAATTTGTATGTGTTTGATGAAGAAACTCTTCCCATAGCTTGTTGTCAGAGAGTGAGCCAGCCTGCAGAGACTGGTACAGAGGCCTGAGAATGCTTTCGTGTTACCTCGCAGGCTTTGCTCCGCCAGACCCTTGTAATGGAGCACCAGTCGGACAGCCGACTTTTCACATCATCATTTGAACGCCTGAAATGTTCAGGAACATTCAGGAACATTCAGGAGGGGTTATTTTCCAGCTCATATCAACACTTTACATTTTATCACGCAGGGACTCAGAGCAGCGCCCCTACAGCCTCCTGATGTTTGACTCCCCTCTCTCTCTGTCTGTTCACACCAAGGTGAGCACCAGTCGTTCACCACAGCCACCAGGACCAGGACCAGGACCAGGACCAGGACCTTACCTCTGCAGCCAACCAGGATGAAGCAGGCTGGGCAGCGCTCCCAGCATTGGTGATCACTCAGGCAGAGAGGTGAGTGTGATGTGAATAAGGAACATCAGCCTCTCATGTAAGGTCATATTTCAGCTGCTCGGCTCGTTATAGCCATGGAGCCAAATGTCTCTAGCCTTTCCTCTCCTCTCTCAGGTTTCTCTTCTTTCCACATTTGCGCCTTTGTTTTGTTTAAATGATGTCTCTGATCAAGTTGAAAGCCCTTACCCTTGACAGCTCCTCCTCATCAATCTGATGCTTTCTTTTCTTGCTCTTCAAAACCATTTTCCAACTGATCTTCTTATTTTCAGAGTGTGCTCAGAGTTTGTGTTTGAGCTGCAATTATGGATTCAGGTCTAGTTTCAAGCATCGCCAGGACTTTAAGGGGCTTCCTTGGATGATTTCAATAATGTATTTTGTTCATCATGAACTATTTTAAATATTCTCTTCTCTGAACAGTGTGTTCCTGAATGATGATGAGCAATATTTCTGGCTTTAATCACAAACCTCCTGCTTTTTTCTTCCTGACAGTTTGGTCTGTTTTGTGCTTACACCACCAAGGGTCGTAGAAATATAATGGAATTTCACGAAGCATCACCCACCCTTTGGTTTTCATTCACGCCATGATGGAGGTTTTTAATCAGGAGGTCAAATCAAACCTTAAAGCTCCAAAATCTCAGTAAACAAAACCAAATGACCTCATGTGGAGTTTTTAATGATTCATGGATCTGAATCTTGATCAGTGTAAGGATCCAGTACGTGTTTGGATCTGCTAAAGAGGCAGATCCAGGGAAGTTTCTTTAACCCATGCGACGCTTTCAGGGTCTGAATCGGGTCTGCTTCTTCTTTCTGCCTCTTTAAGCAGCTTCAGCTCGTGTATAAACCTGCCTGGGGCGATGTGAGAACCTCTGCCTCCGCCTTCTGATGATTTCATTACCTGCCCTCGTGTACACGCCACTGATCCGAACCGCCTCCAAATAAGTTTCCTCAGAACCTCATGGAGGAGCACTTAAACCAAATTGACTTTACTGATGTGAATTATGAAGATACTGATATCACGATAAAGTTATTTTACCCCTCAGAAGAATTCACAACAAGTCATTCCCTCAGATGGTGACATGGAACTAATATGAATGCAACAGGATTAGGCTCCTGCATTAGGTGTGTCTGATAAACAATTTCCATAGCCTGAGGTTCACTGGGGGAAACGCCTGCTGCTGCTGCTGCACCTTACTGTTAACCCCTCCATCTTCTGCTGTTATTAACTACATCGTGTCTGTGGAAAAATCCAAACCCAGCAGAGATTGTTGCAGAGGTCACGGCTCCTCAGAGTGAGCAGAGACACTGTTAAACTAGCCCTCTGTCCTGAGCCAGAGACACTCAAATCAAACATCATTGGACAGAAATAACGAAAATCCAGGTCCAGTCCAGAGTCAGATCTAGGTCCAGTCCAGTCCAGGTCCAGTCCAGTCCAGTCCAGGTCCAGGTCCAGGTCCAGTCCAGTCCAGCGCTCCAGGTCCAGTCCAGTCCAGTCCAGGTCCAGGTCCAGGTCCAGTCCAGTCCAGTCCAGTCCAGTCCAGTCCAGTCCAGTCCAGTCCAGTCCAGTCTAGGTCCAGATCCAGGTCCGATAAGTCCAGGTCCTAGTAGTCCAGGTCCTCAATCCAGGTCCGAGAGGTCCAGGTCCAGTCCAGGTTCGTCTAGGTCCAGGTCCAGTCCAGTCTAGTTCAGTCTAGTTCCATCCAGGTTCAGTTCTAGTTCAGTCCAGTCTAGTCTAGTCTAGTCTAGATCTAGAGACCAGGTCCAGTCCAGTCCAGGTTCAGGTCCAGGTCCAGGTCTCAGTCTAGATTGTGACTAGGTCCAGTTCAGTCCAGTCTAGTTCAGTCCAGGTCCAGTCTAGCCCAGTTCAGATTCAGGTTCAGGTCTAGGTCCAGTTCAGTTCAGGTCCAGGTCCAGTCCAGTTCAGATTCCAGGTCTGTGGTCTAGGTCTAGCTCCAGTCTAGTTCAGTCTAGCTCAGGTTCAGTCTAGTCTAGTTCAGGGTCTAGATTCCAGGTCTAGATACAGGTCTAGGCCCAGTTCAGTCTAGGTTCAATTCAGGCTCCAGGTCCAGGTCCAGTTCCAGGTTCAGTCTAGGTTCAGGTCTAGGTTCAGTCTATTCTAGTTCAGTTCAGCTCCAGATTCAGGTTCAGTTCAGTCTAGCGTCTAGTTCAGTTCAGTTTAGATTCAGATTCAGGTCTAGGTTCAGGTTCAGGGTCTAGCCCAGTTCAGGTCTAGGTTCAGGTCTGTGGTCTAGTTCCAGATTAGATCTAGGTCTAGTCTAGTCTAGTTCAGTCTAGGTCTAGCTCCAGTTTTAGTCTAGCGTCTAGCCCAGTTCCAGGTCCAGATTCAGGTTCACAGATACAGGTCTAGGTTCAGGTCTAGGTCGTCCAGGTTCAATTCAGGTCTAGGTCCAGGTCCAGTCTAGGTTCAGTTCAGGTTCAGGTCCAGTTCAGTCCAGTCTAGTCCAGATCCAGGCCCAGTTCAGTTCAGTTCAGTTCAGTTTAGATCCAGATTCAGGCTCAGGTCCAGTGTCCAGTCCAGATCCAGGTCTGTGTCTCAGGCTCAGTCCAGATTTCAGATCTAGTCTAGTCCAGCCAGTTCAGTTCAGTCTAGGTCTCAGGTCTAGTTCAGTCTAGGTCTAGCTCAGTTCAGTCTAGATCTAGACCCAGGTCTAGGTCTAGTTCAGTTCAGTTCAGTTCTAGATCTGTGGATTCAGGTCTAGGTCTAGGTTCAGTCTAGTTCAGGTCTAGGTCCAGGTCTAGTTCAGATTAGATTTAGTCTAGTTCAGCCTAGGTTCAGTCTAGTTTAGTTCAGGCTCCAGTCCAGTCTAGGTCCAGATCCAGGTCCAGATACAGGTCCAGGTCCAGGTCCAGGTCCAGTCTAGGGTTCAATCCAGGTCCAGGTCCAGGTCCAGTCCAGGCTCAGTCCAGGTCCAGGTCCAGTCCAGTCCAGTCCAGTCCAGAGATCCAGTTCAGTCCAGTCCAGTCCAGTCCAGTCTAGATCCAGATCCAGATCCAGGTCCAGGTCCAGTCCAGGTCCAGGTCCAGGTCCAGTCCAGATCAGATCCAGGTCCAGTCCAGTCCAGTCCAGTCCAGTCCAGGTCCAGTCCAGTCCAGGTCCAGGTCCAGTCCAGTCCAGCGTCCAGTCCAGGTCCAGTCCAGTCCAGTCCAGATCCAGATCCAGGTCCAGGTCCAGTCTGTCTAGTCTGCCCAGGGTCCACAGTCCAGTCCAGTTCAGATCCAGGTCTAAAGTTCAGTCCAGTCCAGTCCAGTCCAGTTCCAGATTCAGATCCAGATCCAGGTCTAGGTCCAGTCTAGGCTCAGGTCCAGTCCAGTCCAGATCAGATCTAGGTCCAGTCCAGTCCAGTCCAGTCCAGTCCAGGTTCAGTCCATAGTTCCAGTCCAGCGTCCAGATCCAGGTTCAGGTCTGTGTGTCCAGTTCAGGTCAGTCCAGGTTCAGTCTAGTCTAGCCCAGATCTAGGTCTGTGGCCCAGGTCCAGGTCCAGTCCAGTCCAGTCCAGTTCTAGGTCCAGTCCAGTCCAGTCTAGATTCAGATCCAGATCCAGGTCCAGGTCCAGTCCAGTCCAGGTCCAGGGTCCAGGTCCAGTCCAGATCAGATCTAGGTCCAGTCCAGTCCAGTCCAGTCCAGTCCAGGTCCAGTCCAGTCCAGTCCAGATCCAGGTCCAGGTCCAGGTCCAGTCCGGTCCAGTCCAGGTTCAGTCCAGTCCAGTCCAGATCCAGGTCTGTGTCCAGGTCCAGTCCAGTCCAGTCTGGTCCAGCCCAGGGTCCAGTTCAGTCCAGTCTAGTCCAGATCCAGGTCTAGATACAGGTCCAGGTCCAGGTCTTGGTCCAGTCTAGGAATTCAACCCAGGTCCAGGTCCAGGTCTAGTCTAGGTGTTCAGTTCCAGGTCTAGGTTCAGTCCAGTCTAGTCCAGTCCAGTCCAGTCCAGTCCAGATCCAGTTCAGTCCAGTCCAGTCCAGTCTAGTCCAGATCCAGATCCAGGTCCAGGTCCAGGTCCAGTCCAGGTCCAGGTCCAGGTCCAGTTCAGACCAGATCTAGGTCCAGTCCAGTCTAGTCCAGTTCAGGTCCAGTCCAGTCCAGGTCCAGGTCCAGGTCCAGTCCAGTCCAGTCCAGGTCCAGTCCAGTCCAGATCCAGATCCAGATCCAGGTCCAGGTCCAGTCCAGTCCAGTCCAGTCTAGGTCCAGTCCAGTCCAGTCCAGTCCAGTCCAGTCCAGATCCAGGTCCAGTTCAGTCCAGTCCAGTCCAGTCTAGATTCAGATCCAGATCCAGGTCCAGGTCCAGTCCAGGTCCAGGTCCAGGTCCAGTCTAGATCAGATCTAGGGTTCAGTCTATCTTCAGTCTAGTCCAGTCCAGATCCAGGTTGGGTTCAGGTTCAGGTCCAGTCTAGTCTAGTCCAGGTTCAGTCCAGTCCAGTTCAGATCCAGGTCCAGGTCCAGTCCAGTCTAGTCCAGTCTGGCTCCAGGGTTCAGTCTAGTCTAGTTTCAGGGGTTCAGATCTAGGTTCAGACATAGGTTCAGGTTCAGGTCTGTGTCCAGTCTAGGGTTCAATTCAGGTTCAGGTCCAGGTTCAGGTTCAGCCCAGGTTCAGGTCCAGCGTCCAGTTCCAGTCTAGCTCCAGTCTCAGATCTGTCGAGTTCAGTCTCAGTCTAGTCCAGTTTGATCTAGGTCTAGGTCTAGGCTCAGTCTAGTCTAGTCTAGGTTCAGATTCAGATCTAGATTCAGGTTCAGGTCTAGTCTAGATCCAGGTTCAGGTTCAGTCTAGTCCAGTCTAGCTCCAGTTCAGGGTTCAGGTCTAGGTCTAGTCTAGTCTAGCCCAGGTCTAGTTCCAGGTCTAGGTCCAGGTCTAGTCTGGCTCCAGTTCCAGATCTAGGCCAGTCCAGTCTAGTCTAGTCTAGTTCCAGATTCAGGGTCTAGCTGCCCAGTCTGGGCCCCAGTCTGTGTCCAGGTTCAGTCTCAGTCCAGTTCAGTTCAGACTAGGTCCAGTTTCAGTCCAGGTCCAGGTTCAGGTTCAGTCCAGTCCAGTTCAGATCCAGGTCCAGGTCCAGGTCCAGGTCTGGTCCAGGTTCAGTCCAGGTCCAGTCCAGTCCAGTCCAGTCCAGTCCAGGTTCAGTCCAGTCCAGGTTTCTGTAGTGCTTGAAACCCACCAGCCCCGACTTCTATCAGAGTTCATTTTGACTCTTGTCGCATAAACAAAGCTGCTCGCTCAGGGTCCTGTTCACACCTGACATCATTAACGTGTCTCAGGGGTGAAGTGGGAGAGGTGAACAGCCTGAGTACGCTGGGTTCACACCTGGCAATCAGGAACATCTCCAGTGACCAGGTGTTCAGATCTCACCTCTGCTCCTGGTAGATCTAAGAAGAAGAAACTTAGAAATATTCGATCTATTCCTCGCCGGTTTCAGGTGAAACAAATCACCAGACGCAGAACGACACTCAGCTAAAAGACAGCGTGGCGCAGTCTTAATCACAGTCTGAGATCCGAGGATTGGATCTGCCTCACACCTGTACTGAGTCAGCTCGTACCTGATCACCCAGGAGCTACACATGATGATGTCAGGTGTGTCTCGTAGACCAGGACCTCTCAGGTGAATGATTCATGATCTCGACCAATAAATGGGCCATTACATTACCTATGAGCCTCAGCTGCTGTTACCACAGTAACATGGAAGTTTCTGCCGAGGATGCACATGCTGGGAGTCGGAGTTAAATTATAGCTGGATGATTGAACGTTTCGTGTGGTTTGTTTTCAGGATCAGAGGACGCCTAGATTCCCACCTCTCAGATCTGCCGCTACACACACACGCTTTCGTTCTTCTTCTTCTTCTTGTTGGTGACACTGCTCTAACTGACCCCCCATGTCACCAGCGTGTGTGGTGTTGAGAGCTGATGCCGGGGCAGGTGACAGCCAGCCGCAACCAATTAAAGAGGTCTCTTCCTGTTCCTCTGACAGTCAACGGAGGACCCTGAACTCTGCCATGAGTCGCCCTCTGTGCTTAGGGATCAGTCTGCTCATTAAACACCGCACATCAAACACATATGCTTTCTGTGTCTGCTCCTCATCGATCCTTATTACTACCGTTCACCAAAGCGCTGAAGTGACTGTTGATTAAAACTTCATATCAGACAGTATGTCTTGTTTTGCTGCTTCGTAGCTACTTGTTCCTGAACATACGTTCATGATAACGTAAATGTTCATTCATCTCAACACATGAATATTAAATATTCAATCAAACCTTATTTACCACCTTTACTCACAGACACTCCAACAGATGGAGGCAGTGGTATTCGAGCAGCTCCTTAATAAATTTGTTTTGTCACGGAGTTCGGTAGTGATATATAGAGATGTTTCTGGTTAAACTAAAGGATCTTCCTTTAATAAAAAGCTCTGTCTCTGTGGTAACCTCTCATGTTGTCAGGACACTGAGAAGAACAAGACATTGAAAATAAAGCCTAAGGTAGAAATAGAAATAGAAGTCGTGGTCTGTGAAGAGCCTGGCTTTAAAAGTCAGAGAGAATTTGATTTTCAGTGTTACATTAGGTCTGGGTTAAAGAAATTAGCTCAGTTATCTTCCAGGTTTAAAGGTGAGGGTGAAGATACAGTTTGAGGTGAGAGGATGCTCTAAGACACTGACAGATGTGTAGATTCGACCCAGTGACCTCACCGAGGATGCTGCGATTCTTATCGCCCTTTCAGAATAAAGCTCAGAGGAAACAGAAGCTTCCATTTTCCAAAAACAAAGAACATTATACTATGAATGTTTCTGCAGCACTTAACTTACAGTTTTATTTTATACTTTGATTTGACTCATTATTTATTCTTATTTATTAATGATGAGTTTTAACTGTAAATGTAATTTCATTGGTTTACACAGACCGTCTGCAGTTTATGGGTCTGTGACATGAGCACTGTGTTCACTCCTGTTATTATAAGAAACAAATGTAGTTTAAGTTCAACACAGAGTTTCACAGTGTGCTGCTCCAACACTGAAGACAATGAGAAATACACAGTGTGTGTGAGTGTGTGTGCTGTGACACCCCGGGTGACACCACTGAACACACAACATGTGAAACAGTAAACCTGAGGCCCATGTGATGATGAAAAGTCTGAATTCAAAGTCAGGCAGGAACCCTGTTCGAAGTGCAAAGTAGCAAATATTATTATTTACAGGCGTGATGTATACCTGAGATAATTAGTTGAAATCAAAACGAATGGTGGATGGTTTTATCAGGCCTTTCCCATGTGTGTGTGTGTGTGTGTGTGTGTGGTATAATTAGCTTCTCCTGGGACCCCAGTCCTAAATAACAGTTAAAGGACACTGCGGCTCTGTGAGATGTTAAACCGTTGCTGCTGATGTCTGTTGCCAATCAGCTCAATTGTAGCGAACAGGCCGTCGTCAAGGAAAGGCTGCTGTTCGAAGACAGAACGCCACGTTCAGGGAGGCGGACATTTTGTTGAGCAGCAACACATATGGTACTCCTGCTGCAGCTCCTGAGCCGCAGTGAGGGACGTGAGCTGAGACTGGAAGTGATGGCTGCTGGTTTGTGTCAAGCGGTGTTATTCACTCAGTACCGTCAGCACAGTACAGACACAGTATAGGTGGACAGGTGTGTTTATCCTCTCTACTAGCTGTAGGCTCAAGGTACATTGATGTGTTTTTCCATCCACTGTTTTATTCACATTTTCAATTTACACACAAAAACATTTGAACGAAAAAACTGAAATTCAGTCGCTGGTAACTTTTCTTCTTGGAGTTGTTTAGCCTGCTTATTGTTGTATATTTCTAAGCTGATCTGTTTATGGCTGTTCCCCCATAAACAGGTTGTGCTCCGGTTGTTTCTGATTCAACCAGACCAGACCTGAACCCGAACCAGGAAACACTTCCTGTGTCCACACAGATCAGTATAAATTTCATGCCTGTTTAACTGCTGTGAGAGACTGATTGGACGCCAGGTCATTCTCCCCAGGACTGGAGCCCAGTCACTTCAAACCTCTTCATTAGACTTCAGAGGAAACCAGCCAGTCCGATCATCTCTCAGCAGCTTGGAGGTGTCATGTTCAGTTCATACAAGGATCTGTCCTTTATTCCGAACTCTCTATCTTTATTAATACGTCCACACTGTGACTGGTGTCTTTGTCACCCTCAGTGAAGGTTTAGTCTGAGGTGTTCAAACGTGAATTCATCATCTCAGCTGTTGGATAAACTGTGAAAGTGTGACAATTCTTTTGCACCGTGTGTTTCCAGTATCGATCAGCACTCGCTGCAGAAAGGAGCCTCCGCTGAGTCCTGGAGGAAACCAGCTTGTTCTCGAGACCGAGAGACCTGCAGACCTGCCGCATCCTGCAGCTGTCAACATGTTCACAGATCCCAGTCTGAGCTCCAGCAGCGACGGAGGAGCATAACCTGTCAGCACCTCCTGTCTCTGGAGGAGCGACTCCTTATCTCTGGCCAAAGAACCCATCAACCCAGGAGGGGGCGAGTGTCTGACTTCATCGCTTCCATCCCACAGGTTCACACAACATCTGAGCAAACAGTTCTCACTGGATATCAGCATGAATATGAATCATTCTTATCAAACACATCAGTTGTTTTATATCTGATGCCTAGTTTATTGGATCATGGTGCTAGGCTGACTTTACTCACATCAGTCGACACTGACCAGGTTACAACCAGACTGCGTTAAAGTTCCCCTCCTCCCCCAGTGAGGCGCTCAGGTGTCATCAGGTTCATGTTTCTGTGATGAGACATGGAGCGAGAAAGAGACTCTTGGTCTGTTGTTGTTCAGGTTTCACTCTGGTTGTTTCACAGCTGAACACAGCGTCATATTTCTATTTAAGTTTCCATAATTATCACCGTCATCATTTTATCGCCCAGTATATTAACTGTGAGGTGCTTTAGAGTAAAAACCTGCAGTGTGTGTCACGCTCACTGACCCTTCCATCCAGCCCTGTGTTTAAACCACGCCTACACCAACGTCCAACCTGTCAGAAAGAAAGGAAATCACCTCTATCTTGTGGAGATGAAACTGTGATCTGAACAACAGTGATGTTCTCTTTAACAAAATATCTTATGTTCCTCTGCAGAGCGATCCAGACTCATCACGCCTCAGAGGGGTTTTACCGAGGGGTCACTGGGGAATATGGAGCCCGTCAAACGAGCGCCGAGGCTGTATGTGCAATCATAATTCCTTTTGACCTTCTGGTGACCCCCGTGAGCTTTGACAACGGGCCGCCACAGAACAGGCGGCTCCTTTCAACACGCCCGCTCCAAATGGCTTTTTCTATTTCAACAATCAGACGGGCGGTGTATGAATGAGAGCAGATTACATAAGGCCGAGGTTCCCGGGTGATAAGTGCTTTCTCTCCAAGAAGCCGCAGATCAAGTTCACAAACCAGCAAAGTGGTTATCTCAAGGCCTCATTAAATTTCCCTCTGACTCAAAGCCTGATTTCATTGCATCCACTGGACAAACATGACGTTAGAAAATCTCACTATTACTATGTTAATGTGAGCAAGATTTTCATTACTTACATGAACAAGGTCTGAGACATGAAGCCCATCGGAGAGGTTTTGAAAGTATTTTCAGCAGCTGAAGCTGATCAGGTCTGTCACAGTCAAACTACTGAGTATTCTGATGTACATGAGTAATGTCATAAACCATTAACACAGATTTAAAAACAAGACAAGAACAACAATAAGAGAAGGACAGCGAAAAGAGCAGCAGGAGGTCAGCGCGTTTTCAATAGCGAGGCTAGAGGGATTTTAGTGGTTTTGATTATTCCAGAACACACTCAAGAAGATCCACAGACCTCATATTTCAGGTGCGAATCTAAACACACATTGACTTCGATTTGAGGTAACAGGAAGTGTGCTAACATGCTAACTTACTTCCTGGGTTTTAGGACTGGATGTTCGCTGTTTGATGGAGACAGAGGGAATCAGTAGCTGAGATGTCAAAGAGTCCTTCAGAGGTTACTGACAGAGGAACAACCCTTCACTTCTCCATGTAGCTGGTGATGTATCCATCACTGCTGATCGCAGTTGAATCACATAAATATCCACGACCACAGCAGAGTCATGTGACCTGGGAGTGAACGCAGACTGTACCTTTAAGGTTGAATGTTTTGTTTGGTAACGGATTACACACACACAGTAATATAAGGTGTGGAGTGAAAAATCCAACATAATGAAATAATAAATGAAATGGGAAAAGTTTCAGTTCCAGCTTCATCACTTTAACTAAATTGATAGAGTGGAGTGGGATTAAGGAGTCAGAGTCCTTTTAAGTAATATAGCTTAGTCATGCTGCCAGTGGAGTGACTTCATCAGGTCTTTAATACGTTTATCCGTCTTCACTGGACTGTTTAGAACATTTAATCTTCAGACAGACGAAAGGCGTAGTCATGACTGCAGGGCTGAGCTTTGACGGAGGGAGTGTAATTAAAGGAAGTCCTCATACTGGCCTCATTGTAATAATAAATCATTTCGACTGAGGAGCTGTGCACGAAAGTCGGGCCACCACACTGAACACACTGATACCCACAAAACACAAATCAAGCATCATCACATCATATATTTGTATCATTACCGTAGCCGCATGGGAGGTGGTCAGAGTCCAGGTTCAGGTCCAGAGTCCAGGTTCAGGTCGTGTGTGTAAATAAAACAGTAGGGTTGTGTGTGTGAACTGTTTTGAACAGAACCAGGGCCTGGCTCCATAAAGCTGGACTCTGCAGGTCTGACTGGACCCAGTAAACATCTGAACCTCGCCCTGGTTCCACCTGTATTTTTCTTACTGTTGAAAACACAGATGATATGATGGTTACAGTCATGATGATCGGCTCTCGCTGTGTCAGTGTAAGTGTAAAACAGCTTAATGCAGACAGTGAACCAGCAGCTTGTTTAATGTGGTTTGTTGTTCTGCTTAATCAGATCAGTCTGCTCTTGTTTCCGTTTTAATCTTCACAAACGCCCTTTCTCCCTCATTAATGTGGTTAATAACTTTAATCAGGAGCAGCCAGAGAGCTGATGACAGATAAGACGACTCTCACAACGACGACGATCGAGCCTGATAAAAGTTGAGATTGAATCTTTTAATTCTTGTTTTTCTCCTGATCAGGATCAGATCTAGTTTCGAAACTGACACAAGTGATTGAGACAAAAAGAAACAACAGAGACGTTTGAGCTCAACTTGTAAGGGTATCTAGTCAGAATGAAGTCACATTCTCTTTAATGATGCGTTTCCTCCATTCGTCTGATCGGCCTTTAAACCACTGACTTGGCCTCCGCAGGATTTCACTGCTCACCAGCTTGACGTAGCGCCTGTAAACACCACCACCAGGGACGGGCACTGGCAAACAAAAGGGCCAGCGCTGAATGGTGATGAGAGGTGGAGGTTTTCCTACTGTAGCTGTCAGAGGATCAGAGGGGGGGAGTGAAGGGGGAGCAGGGGGTGAGATAGAGGAGGAAGTCAACCGCCATGTTTTGACAGGATGAATAGACGGAGGAGTGGAAGTGGCTGGAAAGGCTTTGTTATGCTAACGGAGGATATTTAGTTCCAGGAGCTCATTCATGTCTCCTCGTAGCACACAGAGCTGGTTTTATTATCGTGTTGCCTTCTCCTGGAGCCGGAGCTGAGAAAGGCTGAGGGATGGAGAGTGAGGGGGGAGACGGGTTTATCCAGATTTAAACTGTTTATTTGCTAGTGAACTAGACACAGACCAGACTCTGGACCTGAACTCAGTCTTTGGTCTGACAGGCCTCCATCCACCCTCTTAATACAACAATCCAGAGGCTGTTAGTTGTTGTTGCAGCGGAAGTTGTATAGAAACAGACTTTGTGGGGATGTCTGATAAACAGAGCCTGAGTTCGAATAAAAACTTAATAAACTTCATTAAATCATCAGAGTTATTAGTGAACTGACTTCGATCTAAAATTTGATGTGTGCTTAATTCTTATATATTCATTTAGATTAGATTTTTTTTCCTGCTGCAGTGAAAAGGTGTTAACCAGAGTTAAACCAGAGATAAACCAGTTAAACCAGAGATAAACCAGTTAAACCAGAGATAAACTAGTTAAACCAGAGATAAACCAGTTAAACTAGAGTTAAATCCAGTTAAACCAGAGATAAACCATAAAACCAGAGATAAACCAGTTAAACTAGAGTTCAACTAGTTAAACCAGAGATAAACCAGTTAAACCAGAGATAAACCAGTTAAACCAGTTAAACCAGAGTTAAACCAGAGTTAAACCAGATAAACCAGTTAAACCAGAGATAAACCAGTTAAACCGAGTCAAACCAGTTAAACCAGAGATAAACCAGTTAAACCAGAGATAAACCAGTTAAACTAGAGTTAAACCAGTTAAACCAGAGATAAACCAGTTAAACCAGAGATAAACCAGAGATAAGCAGGTTCATGGTCCAGAGGATGAATCCTGCTGACTTCTCCTCTAGCGCCACCATCAGGCCACATTTTAATTTGTCTTATACTACACCTGCAGAACGAGTGGTATTCCCATGATCCTCTGCTGTGCTTACTGCTGGTTAGCTAATGTTAGCATCCTGCTCCTGTAGATGTTCACACACAACACTGCTTTTGTTTTCTCACCTTTCCTTCACCTCTGCACTGACTCGCAGTGAAACTGCTCAGAGTGAGTGTGTTGTTAGATTACTAATGAGGGGGAGGAGGAGCAGCCTCCTCCTCCTCCTCCTCCTCCTCCTCCTCCTCCTCCTGGGACTCCTGCTCCCTCCAATAAACCGACGCTCGTCTGTCCGTTTCACTCAGTCAGTAAATGTCCATCATAACGCCAGGAGCTTCCACCGCTGAGTCGTCCCGCTGAGCTGAGCGGAGAGGAGGACGCAGAGCGGCACCAAGCAGGGTTTTACCTATTATTACCCATAATCCTCTGTGTTTGTTTTCACCTGATGGGGAGCCGTTTACCACAGAGGACCAGATGAATGAGTGTCAGGAGAAAAATACACTTCAAACATTACAACAGGAAGTTAAAGTTAATGACAGAACAGGTTGTTTGTCAGAGCAGGTTCATCACATCATCACATCATCACATCATCACATTGTCCACAGACTGAAGAAGAAAACAGACGTAGTGCTCAGAGGTGGAGCCTTCACTGAACTCAGCTTCATGGTGGTGATGGCAGGAAGAAGGAGAAGAAGAAGGAGAAGAAGAAGGAGGAGGAGGAGAAGAAGAAGGAGGAGGAGGAGAAGAAGACAGAAACAACAAAGATGGAGAAGAAGATGAAGACAAAAGCAAAGACAAAGAAGACGAAGATGAAGAAAATGAAAATGAAAATGAAGAGGACAAAAACAAAGAGGACAAAGAAAACACTGACAAAATCAAAAACAGATGAAAATGAGAATGAGGATGAAAACAATGAAGACAAAAACAAGAACAAAGAAGATGAAAATGAAGGCAATGAAAAGGAAAAGGAAAGTGAAAACAAAGATGAAGGAGAAGAAGAGTAGACTCAGAAATAATTGTTTTGTTTCTTTGTTAAAGAACCTGTGATATTTTACTGAACTGAAACACATCACCACAGTCAGTCAGACAGTGTTTTATTCTCGTCGTCCACCACCTGCAGAAATCTGTTCTGAGGTCTGTGACAGAAACAGTTTACTCTGCTCTCTCTGCAGGAGGAGCTGATTTTCCTTTTAAAAACTGTGTCTGTGGTTTGTCCATGAACCCAAACGTCCTGGGTCCAGATCAGTCGTCACCCTCACCTGTGGCCTCCGGCAGCAGCTCAGACTGACCCGGGTTCCAGCTCCTCGGTCTCCATCAGTGCAACCACACATAAATCCACACATTCCTCCAAACGTGTGGAGGAAGGAGTGAAACCACACAGAGGACAGACGGAGGAAACATGAAAGAGATTTATTCATGTATCCAGAGGAGAAATGAAAGCAGAAATCAGACAATGGAACGCTGCTCATTAACACGTTTAGAGGAGCCCTCTCCAATCTGCCACACTGACAATAGACAGTAAATAAAGATGTCAGGTTGAGAGATGAAAGCAGCTTCATCCTCTCTCCGTCCTCTGAAGTGTGTTTTACTGAGCCTCTGAGAGCTGCACTGCTCTTTTTAGGGATTTCATGGATTGGTTAGATTTCCCCCTTATCTCTCCTTCAGGGAGGTTCACTCTGCTTTTATATAACAAACAATTACACAACAACCAAATTATCCCTCACATGATTATTAATGCATGTCCCGAGTCCTCCTGTGTACACAGGCTGCACCAGATTATTCACCACAGTTTGATCAGTTCAGTTTCAGCCAAGACCAGGCACTGAACTGTACATGTAGAGAAACATACAACAGATCATTAGAGCCACTGTGATGGAGAGCGAACAGAGACTCAGAGAATGAAGTCTCAGTATGATGAGGAAAAGTCAGAACATTATAAGAAAAAGAAGACATCATATCTGGAGCAAAAAGTCATTCAAATCAGAGGGAAAAGCTAAAATATAATAAGAATAAAGCTGTAGGGAAAAAGTCTGTCTTTGTTTGTTTCTGAGAAAAAAGTACAAATATTTCAAGAATTTAAAAAATGAAAGAAGACGTAAAATCTGGAGCAAAAAGTCCCAAAAATTAGATTTATAAATTTCTAAATTAAATAAGTAACAAGTATTTCAAGACACAATCTGAAATAATCTGTAATATTTAAGAGAAAATTTGTAATATTTCCAGAATAAATGCTTCATTTTTCAAGGAAAGAGGAAAAAGAAGTAATATATTGTGGAAAAAAGTAGCATGGAGATGCTCAGTGCCAGTACCTCAGGACTGTGATTGAGTAAATCTACTGAATCACTTTGCACCACCTTGTTATAGGAATATGAAAAGTCTGTTTATTGCTTTTCGTTTTATTTCTGACTCTGAGCTGTTTCAGTGTTTGACTGACGGTAGTGAAGAAGTTCATTGTTGTTGTTGTTGTGTTGCAGAGTGATGAGGATGACACCAGGAGCGTGGCGGCCTCCTCTGTCATGGTGAGTTCATATGAAACAGTGTGTGTTGATGTGTGTGTGTGTGTGAAACCAAACTCAAACAACCCCCCCACCCCACCTCTCTGTTCCCACGGCGATATGCCATCATCACTGCCCCCCTCGCTGACAGGACGCAGCGGTGGCTGCTTATTGGCTGTGACGGCCTCCCACCGCTCTGACTGGAACCAGCAGGAAACTTTAAACTGGAGCTGAGACAGAAAGTGACTGATGGTTATCATCAGTGATTAATACGCTGATCAGTTTCTCCACTGATTAATAACTGAATGATAGACTTCTCCAGTTAAAGACCTGAGTGCTTCCTCCATCACTAAAACTGTTTGATCGTTAACAACACGTCCACAGTTTCCTCCTCTCAGACTCCGTCAGACTCCGTCAGTCAGGTGGAGGTGTTGGTTTTTAGTCGTCGCTCCTCTCTGAGTGTACCTGCTCTCCTGGCTCTGTGTGTGTTGTCAGCTGAAGGACAGCCTCCCTCTGTGTGTGGTGGAGGCTGTGTAATTAACATGGAGGTATCAGGTAAACAGTGAGGACGGCCCGGCAGGCCTCTGATTAAAGGCCTGGGTGGTGCTTCGCAGCGCCCCGCTGGCCAATAAACACCACTAATGGCATCAGGACCCCCGCCCCGCGGCACGGCGGCCCCCGCCACGGCTAGAGGACAACGAGGACGCCGGGCCGCGGTGGAACATACAGACGCGTGATGTAACACTGGTGGGAATCTGAAGGAAGGAAAATGTATTTGTGAGGATGGGTGTGTGGCTGCAGGCTGAGTCAGACCAGACTGAAGCTTTACTAAACAGAATCTCCTCCTCAGCAGCAGAGAGGTGCAGCAGACTGCAGGAGGAAACTCACAGGCTCTAACATGTGAGCTGCAGTTTGCAGCAGGAGATCATTTTTTTATTTATTTATTTTATTTTTATGAATTTTAAATTTAAGAACAGAACACACAGAGTGGAAAAAATAGCTCATAGATAGGATTTTGACAGCATAAGATACAACACACACACACACAAAAGAAAAGAAAAAACCTGTCCCAAACAAACAGGACATGGCGGTGTGTTGGAAGGAGGAAAAAGCTAGATGCATTTTAATACAAGATAAAATGAGTGAATATGGTGAAGCAAAGACAATAATCTGTGGAGTCTGAACACACAGTCAAAGCTTTTGTAGAACAGAGAGCAAGATCATTTGAATTCTTTGATTATAATTTTGAATGTTATTATTTTAATGTTTTGATACGTTACACTGACCTGAACCAACAGCAGTAATCTGTGCAGACTTCATGTGCAGTGTGTGAATACACTGACACCATCTGTGCTGGTGCATGTGAGCAGTTTTTGTGAAACTGGGCTGAAGCTGAAGAGAGGAGCAGAGCTGACCCGTCTCCTGAATCCTGGTCCCTGTTTCAGGACATATTCGTGTGGTCAGACGGTCATCAGATCCTGTTGATGGTCAGGAACTCGCTTCATGGACCTCTTCCTCACACTGGACTAGACTGCACAGACCAGCTCCAGTTTGGCTCAGAGAACCTGGAGCTGGTTTTGTGTCGGTGAATCAGGAAAGAATCAAACACAAACTGTTCCAGACTAACAAACATAAAAGCAGCTTTAGTGCTATAAATAAACTGATACCTGGTGGACCTCACCCTCCTCACCCCTCTCTCCTCCCCTCTCTCCTCCCCCAGTCTCTGTTCCACAGGGTGCAGCTGGATCCTCTGGAGAAGGACTGGTTGAGGAGCTCAGCTCTGGGGAACATGGCCGCTCAGCGCCAGCTGCTCGCTCTGGAGCCCAGCCTCGTGCTGAAGAAGGTACGATTATAGATCCTCTTTAAACCGGAGATAAAAACACAGGAAACACTGATTCACTGTTTACCCACTGCAAAGAGAAAACAGAGCTACAGAAAGCAGATCAACATAACGCTGCAGATACTTCAGTCTGAAAACTGAAGGAACTGATCTGATTCCAGTTGATTCCAGTCCACACTCAGATCAGACCTTCACCAGCTTTACCTGAACCTAAACCTGATGAGGAGTCTGTTAGTGAAGGAACCACAGACAATGATTTATAACAGAGAATCAGACTGAATTAAGCTTTTTCCTTCTCTACTGTTTCCTGAACAATCTCCTCCTCCTCTTCTTCTTCTTCTTCTTCTTCTTCTTCTCTGCCCTCCTTCAGGATTTCATCACTGTGAGTATCTCATGGTCATTCAGCAGAGTGGAATATTTAACTGATCTGACACCATCACTTTTATTTAGAAAGCTCACAATCACAGACTTTAGACTCTGTATACTGAGCTAATCTGGACTGTTAAATCTAATTAATAATGAATGGTCTAAATGTGTCTAAATGAAGATGAAACACTGGATGTTCCAGCTGATTCCTTCACTGTGGTTAACACAGCCAGTGAACATGAAGATAAATCTCTGTCCTCCTGTTTATCTGCCCACACCTCCATGTTAAGTCCTTCTCTCCGTCGGCCGCTCAACGCTTCCTCACTGAAACTCGATAGACGGCATTAGAGCGCCGAGCGCTTTGAGGAAACAATTGGCTTAAGGAAATTAAATGTTCAAAGAGCAGTAAACAAGAGAGTAATCTCCTTATTGAAATGAATGAAAGGGAAGGACAGATGACGAGGAGGGGTGAGGAGGGGGGAGGAGGGGGTGTAGAGTAATGATCCTATTAGTTTGGATAAGAAGCTGCTGAGCATCAGACAGCAGGTGAGGATGATGAAGATGGATCAGATAAAGAGAATCAGGCAGATAAAGCTCTCTCTCTCTCTTTTTAATAAAACACAGTGAAGTGTGAGAAAAGCTGTGAAACAACAGACTGACTGAGAAACTGGCTGCTACATTCACCTGTGAGTTTTATCCTGCATGGACAGAGATGCTGTTCACAGCTCTCACCTTTTTAAACAAACCAAAAATGAGCTCAGGGGAATATAGGCAGAAATAACCAACACTGAATATACTCTCACTGGTCACTTTATTAGGTACACCTTGCTGGTCCTGGGTTGGACCTCATTTTACCTTCAGAGCTGCCTTAATTCTTACTGGCACAGATTCAACAAGGAGCTGAAACATTCCTCAGAGAGTTTGGTCCATATTGACCTGAAGCATCACAGCTGCTGCAGGTTCATCTGCTGCTCATCCAGTGTGTGAATCTCCTGTTCCAGCACGTCCCAAAGGTTCAGATCTACTGGACTGAGATCTGGTGACTGTGGACATGGTCATCAACAATCAGTTGGTTCTAAGGAGCCCAAAGTGAGACGAAGAAATCTCTCCATCCCATCACAGCAGCAGCAGCCTGAACCACTGATAGAAGGCAGGATGGATCAGAGGTGATCTGCAGACTGCAGGTTGTAACCAGTGGTTATCTGAGTAACTGTTGCCTTCCTATCAGTCTGACCTCTGACCTCTGACGTTCACCCAGAGAACTGCTGCTCTCTGGATCTTTTTTCTTCCTCATTCTGATGCTCAGTCTGAACTTCAGCAGGTCGTCTTCAGCAGGTGTACGCGTTGACTGTGTTGAGTTGCTGCCGTGTGATTGGCTGATTAGTTATTTGCGTTAACAAGCAGTTGAACAGGTGTTCCTAATAAAGTGGCCGGTGAGTGTATGGTGGTGTTTTTATTCATGTAAGGAACATTCCTGCTGCAAACACCTGGAAAATAAACAGCACACAGAAATAAACTGAATGAATTAAGATCAAATTAAAGTTCAGCTGCATTTTCTGAATCCAGATTTTACTCAGAGTAACGTCTGTGTTTTGTCATGATCAGTGAACCTGTGTTTTAAACTGTGTTGATGTTGGTCTGCAGCTTGCTGTGTGTTTACAGTGTTTGATAGTTTAACACAGATTCCTGCAGCAGTCAGAGAGTGAAGTGTTACAGAACTCATCCTTTGTTTCTGTGCTTCCTCCTGTGACGAACCTGTGTGATGTAAACCTGGCTGTACATGAAGGGGGTGAGTTGTCTTTTCCTTTTAGTGCCGTTAACACTAATCATCCAAACAGCCCAACAACCAGGACACAACAACACACTCACTTCTGCCTCAATTAGCTCAGCATTGATATCTCAGAGAGCAGCCTTTGGAACAGTTTGAGGGAGTCGGACGTTCGGACGTCTGCGGGCTCTTTGAAGCGCGTTGGAAGAGCTGCTGCTTAATGCAAAATGCAGTTCATGCAAATGGGATTCACACGGACGTCCAATCGCCTGGCATGTTTGTGTACAAAAGCAACAAAAAGGTGGCATTGCTGTGCGAGGTGTGTAGCCCTGCCTTCAAACAGGCTGACAGCTCTGTGCAGCCCAACACCTGACACACCGCTAAACACCGTCCTCCATACACAAAGCCTCCGCAGGGTTATTTTTATCATCGCTCTCGTTTTCTTTCTGCAGGCGTCTGCCGTCAGCTTCCTGTTTCGCAGGGACGGATCACTGAGAGGCCCCAGGGGCCCTGAGGGGTGAGGGGCCCCTGAGGTAGAGCCTCTGTTTGAAGTGACTCAAACAATCACAGAACGACCACGAAGAGACGCATGGCTGCGTTGTCCATAGTGCGTCTTTGAGTCTGGAGGTCTTGCCTCTTTGTAGCAGGGATGGGGGGGTTGGTCGACTCTGCAGCTGATGTAGGAATCATGTTCATCAGGCTGTGGTGAGATTTCCGTGGCCCAGAAGCTCAGACAGCGGGGATGTGTAATGATATTGTAATTACATGGTAATTAATATCTGAGCAAACAGTGAGCCTGAGGGAAGCTGCCCGGCTCCTCAGCAGATGGGAGGGACTGATAAGTTCTTCACACAATCAGCCACGAGATCTTTCATGAGACGAGCCTCTCCTCTTCCTCCATGTGCTTTTACTTCTTTTTTTCCTTGAAGACCTGATTTCACAGTTTGGAGCGGAGGATTTGGAAACTGGTCAATAGGGATGAAGTCTGATTGTCCTAATTTAGGCAGCTCACCCAGTCAGGGAGCGTACAGTCTGTGTGCGGTGTTTGTGGATTGATCTGTGATTTTTTTTTTTTTCCTCTTACAGCTTTGAGCCGTCTCCTCGAGTCCCAACATATGTTCTTCAGATTCATTGTTAAGTCAAAGTGTGATTCTACACCCAATAAAAGAGACGGTATTTCAAACCGGCACATATGGTGGTACTGTTGCAGGCTGGCTTTGAAAACTCCCCGCCAATGCCAGAAGTAGAATTTCACACGGCATTATGAGACTCTAAGCTTCCTATTCAAGAGCTTTTGCAAAAGGACCCCTCCATATGGCCTCGCCTAATGCGCTGCCTCACTGTTGTGTACACCCTCCCCCCTCCTCCCTTTAGCTGCATGGACCTCCCCATGCAGAAATAACAACATCAATGGTCTAACCCTCGCGCCACTTGAGAGTATTACACTCCTTTTCATGCTTCACTTGATCAAAACGGAAGGAGTGAAATTTACGTCTTTTTGATGTGCTTTTTCCCTGCTGCTTTCAGACGAGCAGCGCTAACTCATCCTGCCCGTCACTCCGCCGCCACCAAAGGGCCAACAGATGCCCGGCACACGGAGGCTGACTGTTGGGAGGCAGTTGGCGGTTTGTGCCGGGTCACTGTCAGTGCTCCCCTCCTGGATCTGTGAGCGGACTTGGACTGTTTAACAGAGGCTGGAGCTTCCTGCTGAGGCAGACAGGTGTCCGTCATGTTTGCAAACCTGTAAATGTGTCACATGCAGAGTTTGTGGCTCGTGGTTGTCGGCTCTTTTCCCTGTGTCGACCGTTGTTGAACAGCAGATAAAGGCCCAGACGTTGCTTTACTCTGTAGTGTTTCAGGATTTTAGTGGATGTTTCTAGATTCCAGGAGCCATTGGTGTTCATCAAGTTGTTCTATGAGATAACACACATATAACACATATTGTTCGCATGTATTCAGACTGTTGTCTCACAATGATAATGCAGCTTGTTCTGAAAGTATTCTGACTTTGCTGCTGTAGAAATGATTATGGGTGGAACTTCCAGTGATATAGTAGAAGTAGAAGTTAGCTAGTTCTAGCCTCTGTAGCTAACCATAGTGGCCTATTCGTATTTCACCTGATGCTGAAACTAAAACCCAGACCTGGTGATGTGGGTCTGTAAGGCTCTGACTCAGCTCTATGTCTTTAAGGTAGTTGAGGCTGTTTCCCACCTTCTTTAACCAAACAATGACCAACCTTCTTACTGTGGAGGCCCTGGTCCAAACTTTTCATATTGTTCATCGCCTCAAGTCAAGTAGATAAATGTGATGGTGTACATCATCTGAGGCTGTTTCTTTAGGTCGTCCCTCGATAGTAGAGGATGAGGTATGATCACATGACCCTGAGAAAGAATATCAGCATCCTGTTACCATGGAAAATTATGGTTCAGGTTTGGTAACAGGATGCACCAGAAGTTGTTTCCGAAATTGCCAAATGGGGTATCATGGGAGATGGGAATCAGGTGGATAGGTTTTACTAGAATAAAAGAAATCTGAAGGTGTAGGGTTAGAGTTAGAAATAATATTTAAGTGTCTGAAACACAATGGTGTGGTTCAGTAGTTAAGGAGAACGCAGCGTAAATCATCATGTGTCTGAAAGGGTCATTAGTGTGTGAATGAATGAAGGCAGAGAAGTGTCCGGTCCATTTGCCTTTTAGCTCAGAATCAGTGTCCTGCTCTGTGCCTGACAGACAGAGATTAGGGAAAATGGAGCCGACTGACCGTCAGTTTCACAGTAATTACAGCATGAGACAGACTGAGGAAAATGAACCATAAACAGTCCTGGTGTTTTCCTGATGATCTTTTTAAAGAGATGTTAATCCTGTCAGAAATGCATCAAACCAACCTGGACAGGTGTCAGTTACAGCTGCTAAGAGCAGAGCTGTCAGTGTGTATCAGTGTGTGTGGAGTGTGTGACTCAGGTGGAGGCCTAAACAATCTCACCGAGCGTCGGAAGAGGCCGGCGGGCGAGGCAGGGTTCAGTTAGCACCTTCTAATGAAAAGCGGTGCTGTTGAAGCAGCCAGGCAGCCCCCCCGCCTCCCCGGACTCAGCGGTCAGTCTGCATCAGCACGCCAACACACCAACACCGCCAAAATAAACCTAGATTTACCATCCTGCACGCAGCCATGACAGGTTTTCCTCCTGCTCTCCCCTGAGCGACTGCGTCTCCGCTCATTTTCATTTCTCGCTAAGTTGGCTGAACGAGGAGCATCAGTGCAGCGTAATTAAATGGACGTGGAAACAGCAGAAACAATGTCTATTTGCTTGATCCAGTTTATAGCAACATGAGCTCTGAGAGGAAGGAAACAGGGTTGGACCAGGTGGTGGCATGGGGGATTAGGACCTTATTGTCCCAGATTGTCCAAACTGGCTGAAATTCAGAGTGATGTGTTTGTAGTTCTTCTCTTGTAGTCAGTGTTTTATCAAGTTTTCAAACCCAGGTAATCTCTCTCCTGTCTCAGACAAAAATGTCTGAGCTGCAGAGTGGTGAGCATTAAGAAGCTGATGTGAGTGAACGTGATTGTCTCGGAGACCAACATCCTCCTCAGGACACAGCCTGGATCTCTGTCCAAATTCATTCACCCACACTGGCATGCTCCTGCTGGCAAACAGAAGTAGATTGCCCACAGCAGTTGCCGTTTAGTTCCAGAAGATGATCAGAACGCTGCTGACCAAGACCCCAGGTCAGAAACACCTGTAGTTCATTCTCCTGTTACATTCACTACTGGTAGTCGAGGCTGAAAAGGGTCAGTGATCAGAGCGTGACCAATCAGGATCAGGATACGTAGACTGATAATGAACCAATCAGGAAGTGAATGTGGCTGCCTGTATCGCTACTTGTCCGGCCCAGACTAAACACAACCCTGGACTCTTCTAAATCTAAACGGGTCTGGTAGCTTTCCACACACATGTGCTGGCTCCCTCTCTCTCTGTTCAGACCCTGTTCACTTTTATTAATGTGTTAAAGATATAAAATTATTGTGGAGTTAGATCTAACATCCCAGGTCTGTCTGTTGTCTCCTTGTTGCCTCATTTTCTGGGACACATCAAGTTTGTAGGAAGTTTTTCACACTGTGGTTTTGTGTTTGTAGATGAGATAGTTGTGTGTTAGATGTGTGTTTAGCGCTGGCTGAGCCTTTTTCTGCTGCAAACTAGTGATGGTTTTAACTGGCAGCTGCTTGTTAGAGAAGCTGAACAAAAGAACAGAAGGCAGATCGCATCCTGAAACTCTGTCAGAGTTAAAAGTGTATTTGTACAACCAGAGATAACAAAGATTTATCCATACATCCATCCACATTAGCTACAGATTTGCAGGACTGATCCCAAAACCAGGAAGTCAGTTACATGTTACACATTTCTCAGGTTTTATTCTCCTATTACAACAAAATGGGCCGCAACTCTACCCTGATGTTTGAAGCTTTTGTTCAAAAGGCCATGTTGCTAACGGTGCCCAATGAGACTACAGAGGCTGTCGGGACGCAATGAAAACCCATCTACTCACCCAGTCCACCTTTACAGCCTCAAGAAGTTTTCTACTCACTTTCAAACTCTCACCAATCTCTAAGCAAGAGTGCTTGTAGAAGAGCTCAGAGCTGTAAATGAAATGACCAGTTGGTTTAGTGGTGAGACGTTGACGCCATGTGACCGTGGTGTGTAGTTGGTTTATAGCCTAACATTAGCTACTTCTGGAGATTGGATTTAGGCTTCAAACATCAGAACAGTGGTGTCATCTGTGAAGATTATCTGATCAACTAAACCCAAGGACTAGAAACTTTAGTTGTTCACAGTTTATTTTCTGAATAATCCAAAATAGTTTTGTGGAGGACAGAATCACTGGACGGGCAGCGAACTGGAAAGCAGAAATGTAATCAGGATGACGCCTGATGAACCACAGACTGAGACCATCATTAATAGATTTGCTGAATAAAATAATGACTTTAATGTGATTTTGAGGAAGTCAAACGCTCCTCTTCTCCAGATGTGAGTATTTTCCTCTCAAGGGCCTGACAGAAGAATGAAACATCCAACTGAATCCAGAGTTGGGCCATTTCTCCTGAGGATCAATCAGATGTTAGAATGTTCGAGAACTTTCTCTCACACACAGACAGAGAGTAGCTGCTCATCTGAATAAAAAATCCTGCTTTGAAGTGAATTCAGTATAATTAGTTTAACAGATTTGGCTGCACACACACACACACACACACAATTTGCCTGTAATAATATGAGCTTTAATCAATTCCAATGGGAGTTGACCTCTGCTAAAGAGCTACATCTAAGGAGTCAGTTATCCCATTCCATTTTGTGTTGTATGAACATGTTGCTTAATCACGCTGTTAATGTGCTGAAACTGTGTAACTGTGAGTTTGATGACTAGAGTATTACAGGACGCAGTTCATTTACACAAACTGGTTTTCACAGAAAACACAGTAAACTGTTTCTAATGTTTTGTTCATTAATCTTCTCTAACAACTGGACAAATAAACACATTATTCACTCGTATTATAATGACTTAGTTATATTCTATAAATACACTCCGATCAGACCAAAGAGACTCCTTCACACGTCCTGTTTCATCCAATTATCTAAAACCCAGAGATTGAGTTTCTTGTTGTGTGAGGTCAGTCTCATGTTTTAGAACCAGGAACCTTCAAACAATTAATCAATCATCAAATCAGTTGCTTATTCATTTTCTATTAATGACTTCCTGACTTCCTCTTCTGTTCCCATCATAATCACCACGGCCACTAGAGGTCTCCTCACGATAAAACGTAACTATAGGTCGTGATAACCTGCTGCACAGAAACCTGAGACCTGAGAGCTTGTTTTTTAACAGGACGACGTCTCTAAACTGTTTTCAGACGGCGCTTCACTGGGCGGCCAAGCAGGGCCGTCAGGAGGTGGTGGACATGATGCTTCGCTCCGGAGCCGACGTCAACGCCAGATCGGTGAGTGGTTACTAAAGTACACACCTCATTCACTTCAATAACAGTAACATCACCAACTGTCCTTTTACCACGGCCCTTAAAGAAACACTCTGAGCACTGCTTTGAATTATTTACACTCATCAGGTTTTTCTGTCTCTAAAAACTACAGTAACCATGATCCTTAGCTGCTGTTGTTCTGGAGAAGTCAGAGCGTTACTGACAAAATACAGAAAACCAAACATCACACGACTACACACATCCCCTGAGCCTGAAGGGCTGACAGATCCAACTATCTGAGTCCCAGCCTCATTTAACCCTGAGGTTCCGTACAGTGAACTCCTGACAAGCCCCCCCATTCACTTCCTTCCAGCTTCAGCTTCACAGGCTCTAACCTCAGCTGGCCTGAGGCTCTACACACAACAAACAACAGAGCAGCATTGTTTACCTCCTGAGAGTTCGTTGTGAGCAGTCCTCCGCCAGAGAAACACCTGCTATTGCAGGCTCTCAGCCTCCATCCAGTTTAGTGGTTGTAAATATTAGTAGTTAAACCAAAAGAAAAGAATTATCTCTAATGAATTTGTGCCGTGGAGCCTCTCAGATTGTTCAAAAAGCAGTTCAAATATCAAAATGACTCAGTTTACTAAACATTAAAAATCATTCACTGATTAATAATTTTATTTTAATAATTTTAATTGTTTAAAAATCACTATATATCACCACCAGACTCCATTGACAAAAACAGAGATTTTACTGTGAGCTGCTGGAATACCACTGCCTCCATCTGTTAGTGTGTTTGTGTTACTGTGTGGTACTTTTATCAGTAAAGTATCTGATTACTTCTTCCACCAATTGAAAGTCACATAAACAATAAATATTGTATCTAACTACATCAATCAGTCATTTCCACCCAGAAAACATGGAAACTAGACCCAGATTCAAGAATACCAGAGTTATTTAATTCCAGTACTTGAGTAGTTGTACTGAGTTAGTGTGAAGCACAGTGGGATTTAAAGTCAGGATAAAAGGAGCAGAGACCCGTGGACTCAGAGAAGACGAGTGCTGATGAAATGAATGAAACTGAGCTGATGAAGGCAGAAACTCAGCAGGTGTGAATCTCAGAATATTTTCAGCTCAGTAACAGAACAGCAGATTTGGCAGTGATGAGCCGTATCTGTCATTTCAGACATCACCAGGCATTTGCTTACTTCTCTTTGCTTTTTACAGTCACAAACCAAGTGAAAATATGTGCCTGACACACACAAACACACACACACACACACACACAGCAGCAGTGTGCAGTGGATTGATCTGGAAGGGGCAATGTTGTGATACTTAATGGCTTCCCAGACAGCCGTGGGCCTGAGAATTCAATTTAGCATCTGCCTCTCTGGCGTTAACTTCCTCCTCTCGTCACAAGCGTTGCTGCTGCTGCTGATGTGCACAGGAGATAATGTTTAAGCCCCAGCAGAGCAAAGCAAAGCAGACAAAGTCAATTTCATTGGTCATTCCATAATTACATAATTAACTTTTTGTCTCTAATCGCTAAGGAGGTAATGGTTTGATAAAGACTTCTCAGCTAGAGCAGCCAGCAACTGCAAATCAATAATCCATAGAATGGCATTAAGAGGAGAAACGCCCAGGTCTCAGTGAACGCTTTGATTCGCTGAGGGTTTGCCTGCTTTCTGATGGATTTTCCCTCCCAGTCGGTGGATTTCTCTCATCCTCAGGTCTGCAGAGCTTAAATACTCACCTGGAACCTGAATATTGCTTTTCTGAAAAAAATACAAAAACACAAAAGAAAAAGTCTGAGCTGCAGATTTAAACTGTGTTTAACCTGTGAAGAAGCTGTAACTGAGCCTGCAGGCTTGAGTTAGCCAGTATTTACAGTCATGTTAGTGGGTGGTGATTATGACTGTCACAGACTGACCCTAAACATCACATCTGGACTCATGTGATGCTTGTAAATGATCTGATTATATTCAGCAGCTCTTTGGGTTGAACGAGGGAACTGAGTTGTACTTGGTGAGAGATGAGATCATCTTCTTCCTCTTCTTCACGCATGGCTGGCAAGATCGGGCCAAACCGCCAACTTTAAAATCATTACCACCACCTGCTGTGCTGCAGTGTGTAGAATCGGCGGCATTAGATCACAGCTTTGACTGCTCTGTAGAATAAAAATGGTCACACTGATTAATTTTGAAAGAGCAGTCAGAGGTGTAACTCATCACTGTTGTGGCACGTGATCATCGCCATGTTTGGGACTGGTCCTGGCGTGAGCTGAGTAAGATCCAGCTCCACCAGAGAGCTGTATTGATCTGTTTCAAAGATAGTAGTGATTGCTTTTGTATTTATTATTCTGAATACTGATTAAACTATGTTTAAAAATGATCTGTCTTTAACTTCACATCTAATATAATCCAACTATTAAAGCTGGTTCCAGGACCTGAATATTTCACTTCATTATAAATCACTGGAACAAATACATTCAGCAAATATTCTGTTCTGTTCTAAAACCTTTCTACTCCTAAACAATGTCTAAGAACATTTGAAATGTTTCCTCACAGTTTATATTTTCTTATTTTAGACTCATATAATTTCCAGATGTTGAACACATGTGACTAAATATCTTTCTCTCTCTCTTTTTCATCCCCTCTTCGCCCTCCTCTCCGATCGCCCGTCATCACAACAGTATGTAAGTGAGTTTCTGAACCATTATAGCTGCAGAAATCTCCACAAAGACGAGCCGTCGTACCAAACTCCCTTTAGATGTCACGGCGTTTAAGTAAATAGAGCTCTGACAAATGTTTACTTCAGTCAAATTACCTCCAGCGATGGTGTGAAATGAGTTTGCTGCCTCTGTCTTTGATCTCCTGTGCTTCACTCTGTATTTCTCTGACCTCTCCCAACACGCCTCTCCTCTGAAGGGGGTAAGTCATGTTTTAATGCACCTTTTAAAATCCACACAACAGTATATGAGACGCACATGTGGTTAAACAGGACTCGTCATACGTGTGGAGGGAGAGACGGAGGGTTCACAGAGAATCAGGAAAATGTCTCGCAGCGAGAAAACAAATCACATTTCTCACACTTCACTTTAACAGGAAATACATGGAGTTTAGATTCAAGAAGCTTCACTCTGATTCACAGTCTGACTGTAAATACCTCCTCTCTGTTCTGAGAAATATCACTAATAATAAAGGCTGAAATGTTAACAGTTATTTTACAGTAAATGTGCAGGTTTGTATCAGTCAGTGAGCTCTGTCCCTCCGTCCCTCCGTCTGTCTGTGTATTAAACGTCTTGGATCTGGACTGAGGCCTCGCCTTGATCTTCCTTCAGTCTCAGGACCTCCTGCTGAAGTGGCCTTTACCTCTGATATGAAGCTTAAAGTGCATTTGAACATAAAAGCAGCTCAACCTTTCAACTAAATGTCAAACGTTTGCGGCCACAGAGACGTCTATATGTTACCTGCTCCTCAGGAAACACTGATCATTAGGATCCTCCTGTCAGTGTTCAGAGTGTTCACCTGCTATTTGTCCAAACAGCATCATCCATCATCTGCACAGAGAGACTCCTCTGATCATGTCAGCTGTCGTCACTTGACTCACAGTCCTCTCTAAAGACATAACTATATATATTTCATCATATAGCAGTTTATTTCTGAGCTGTAATCAGTACATGAGCGTCTCACTCTGAAGGTAAAGATGTTGACAGGACGGCAGCCTGAGAGGACGACTGTCACTGCTGTTTGATAGTTTCTTTTTGTTCTCCACATCAAACGGCCTCCAGGGCCCGTTTAAAGTCAAGATGGAGATGAGAGTTTAGAGAGTTCTGTAAACTACAGACCCGTTCTCCTAATCAACACCGACTTCAAACCATCTGCTGCATCTTTACTGTCATTTAACTCCCGACTGACAGCGCTGCCAGCGTTTGTTCGTCTGTGACACTGACAGCAGCTGAGGATGACGGGCAGCTGATCCTCTGGGACTCGACGGCGTTAATGTGAACAAACGACGGCTGCTGCAGACTCACATCCAGCTTCACTGCAACACAACACAACACAACAGAGAGCGAACGCAGAGTCTCTGTCACAGGTTCAGACAGGATGATGGACACACACAGAGTTTCCAAGACGAACAGAAAACTAAAGGAAAATCAGTGTTAGTGCAGCTAACAGCTGCTGCTGTTATAGAGCAGTTCTTACAGACATCTGTGGATCTGAGATTGAGTTGAAAGACAGACGGACACTGACAAACCCAGGTCTTTCCCACAGATAACACAGTCAGCTGACCTGTCACATGACTCACCATCTCCAGCTTTAATTCATTTATCAGACCAACAGGGAGGCACCCACTGACCTTAAAATGGGATTAAACTTTGTCTCCTCCATCAGGACAAAGACTCAGACCTCAGAGGTCACAGTCAAACCTCCGCCTCCTGACAGACAGAGAGTGAGCTTCCTGTAGGTCAGAGGCTGACGTAGACGACTGTAACACATGGAGCGAGATGATGACCTGAACGACCTGAAACGTCAAAGTGGAGGAGGTTATGGTGCGTTCCAGGTCTGTTCGGAAGTCGGAATTTCCAACTCAGAAACTTGGAGTGACCCCACCAACCCTGACATCGGAGTTCAAGATGGCTGCTCCTCATCGCTGCTACTAACTCTGACTTGACGTTACTCCCAGTTCTGTCCTCCGATGTAAATGTAACGCACTGTTAGCGCAGCTCAGCTTTCAGGCAGAACTGTTGTGTTAAAGGAGCTGTATGTAAGTTTTTCTGTTGCTAATGTTAGCATTAGCAGCTGTTTACTCACAAGTGAAGAAACTTTGTGAGTTCAGCTTCAAACTTCATTCCTTCACCAACAGTTGAGTCCAGAGGAGGAAATCAAGATCTTCTCTTCTCCTGCAGTTAGCATGCTAACCAGTTAGCTCTGGCCTGTCTCATCACTTTCCGATAGCATCCAGACTGTTCTGAAGAAGTAGAGCTGCTCAGACGATGTATTCTAACTCTAACCGGCAACCACCACCTGCTCCACCTGCTCCGTACATCCAGCTCCTTTAACCCCTTAACGCCGCATTCAGACTGCAGCCGAGATAGCGTATGCATTCCCCCAATGCCGGTTTGTGCATTCTAAATATGTGCCTAGGAACCTTTTGCAAGCACTGGTTTACCGTAGGACCGTTTGGAGTGTGACCTACATCCAGTAGTTATAGTTACGTAGTAATAGTGTAAATCATAATGTAAATAATAGTCTAAATAATTGTAAACAATTTTGTGGCTTCAATAAAAAATTTACCGTTGGTTACCATTAATGCCTATTGTCGCTAATTTGCATCATACCTGAATGTATATCTATTTTATGTGCTATAGACAAATTAACAATCTCTACTTAATTTAGCATCAGCTTGAAAGCAAAAACACAAATAATTAATTTTTTTATACAGTTGTAAATAATTCAGGCATCAAGGGGTTAACATTATCAAGCTACGCTCACTGAGTCTTTGGGTTTTCTCAACATTTTAACTTTGTAGTTTGTGTGATACAAAGAGGAGGGACAGAGGTAGTTGATAGGGTTAGTGCAGTGCAGTGTGTAACTGTCTCTGTGTACAGATCATAATACTGTTATTTTACAGGGTTACACAGCTCTCCACCTTGCCTCCATCCACGGCCACCAGCACATCGTCCACGCCCTCGTCAACACTTACAGTGAGTCTCTCACTTCCATTCACATTCTGATCAATATAACAGGAGGTAAAATCAATCATGACTCCATCAGTTCTCTGTTGATTCTTCTGATGAATGTTGAGGGTATTTTATTGTCCTGCTTCGTCTGACAGACCTCACCTCTCAGGCCTCGTTTGTCCAAAGAATAATTTGTCGGCTCATGAACTAAAGCGGAAACGTGTTGTTATATTTCTGGTACCTTCTGAGTGTGGTTACATGTGAGGGTTTTATTCATATGAAGGTTGAACATTGATATTCAGACGCTGAGAATCAAACAGCGAAGGATTCTTCTCCTCCACGCCTCACAGACTCTCTGAGAGGCAAAGAAGGCACTGATGCAAATCGTTTCTGGCAGACAAAAGACCCACCGAACGCTGCGATTGACAAGTCCAGTCCAGACTCAAATCACCCCCACCCCCCCTCCTCACACACCTCCACCCTCCTCTGCAGGAGGAGGAGAGGAGGGGACTTCATATTGCTGCTAATGAGGCCCACACCCGAGCCTTCATGATGGACTCTCGTCATGATCCCTGCGGAGCGTCGGCGGCTCCCCACACCTCAGGTTGACCCTCCCCCCTCTGTAACCACAGATGGCCATATGCTGCGAGTCAGAGCGCTCAGTTCACCGTCGACACATATGGTCTGCAGGGTCACGTCTCCGACACCGAGCCTGTTCACAGCATGTTTCCATACGGAGGACGGAGAGAGGCTGAGTCACAGTAACAGCTGATCTGACCTGTCAATCAAACATCACTCAGTTTCAGCTGCTCTTTATCTGTGTTCATCTGACTGTTAACAACTCTAATTTTCCTTCATTCATTTTAGTTAGATGGAAAAAAAACATTGATCACGTTTATAAAAACTGAAAAAACAGAATAATGTCACAGAACAAAAAAAATTTCAGACATTCTGTAGTTGTATTAAATATAAAATAATGGATCTTACCTCAGCCCAGCGACTGTATTTGCCTCAGACAGTCAGAGTTTTCTACAGTCTGACGTTTAGTGGTGGATTTTATTTTATTGATAAACTGCGAGTTATTAAATCTGATCTAAAGCTGCAGGAGCAGAGTGTGAGGACAGATGAACAGAGTGAAGGTTTGTATTCTGTCACTGTGATGAGGAAATTGAATGAACAGACACAGGAAGTAATTTCATTATGTTTTACTTCACTGTACAGCTGACGGACAGAGGAGGAGGATTTCATGTTAACAACATGTTCTTCTTCCTCTGGTCATTGACCAAACACATATTTTTAACATCTCTTAAGTTCTATCTCTAAGTAAATATGATGCTGCTATCAAAGTCTCAGAATCAGACATTAAGCACGATCACGTCACTAAAAGCTGTGATTTATGAACTTTCTACCTTCCTGTTCACATGAAACTTCTCCAGAGGCTGTGGAAAAGCATTCTGGGAAATGTAGGAGATTACCAGCTGAAGTAGAGGAGAAAGTGAGCTCACTTCTAAAAGTTCTTCACATTAAAACTGTGTAAAGCCCAGGCTGCTGGCTGCTGTAGAGCAGATAGAGTTTCGTGCTGTAAGTGTATCTGCTCTGAAACCTCCCGACTGCAGCTGAGAGGAGGATTCTCTGTGGGAGAAGCAGCGGTGGCAGTTTGTTTGAGGCTGGTGGGTGGAGAGGTGGTGGGAGTTAAACTGTCTCTAATGACCAGAGTCAGTTTCACACTGTAACCATTAGCTTTCCTGGGTCACAGCGAGGAAGCTCTGAGGAGCCAATCAGATCACATCAACAGATCAACAGCAGCCGCACGAGTCCTGGTGAAACTGAGACTGAAAGACCAGATCAACCCAGACAGGACTGAAACACAGAGACTGGACTGAAACAGAGTCAGGACTGAAA
>BRZM01000843.1:2263-43561 GCA_033238685.1 Lates japonicus
CTGTGCATTTTTGCTCCAAAGTGTTTCATCATATTGTTTAAGCCAGAGAAGAACACCAAGAAACATTTAATGAACAAAAATCAATACTAGTACATCTGTGGTTTGGAATTATTTAAAATGGCAACACAGAGCTTGAACCGTGCACATTTAACACATGAAACAAAGTTCTTCATCTAGGTTGTTTATATCTGCAAGTTTGTGTAATTTTGTTGATGTCCTTACTTGGTTTGTTTTGTTTTACAAATCATTTTTCAACATTTAAATTATTCAAATTTAAGATAAATAAAAGTCAAATTTCATAACAAAAATATGAGTTCTGGCTTAACAAAACAAGCAAAAAGTGCATGTCATAGCATATTACATGTAACATAATGAGGGGAAAAGCTAGTTACAACGGCATCAATTGTATTGTCACAGTGTTTGCAAACTTCTGTCTTTGTACCATGTCACCAAAATACATTTTCATAAGACCTTATCTGCAGCAAGTATAAAATACCAGTATAGAAAGTTTCTTTTTTATTTGCAAAAAATTTTTTTATTCCTTTTAGTGCTGCCATAGATTTCCATTAAGAACACATAAAATTTGCAGGAAACAGTGCTTATTAAACTTTGATTAGATGTGATGGGTGGCTGAAGTACTGACCTGACTCCAGTCCAACATCTCCTCCTCAGCAATACATTAACTTGTAAAAACCTTGATTGGAATTTAAATGCCAGGAAAGCATGACCACATTTTACAGAGAAATTGTTAATTTGATGACTAACCAGAAAGTTGTGAGGCTGTATCATGCTGTGATGAGCAAGGGTAAGGATCTACTGTTTATTTTGTGGGTTACTGTTATACTGTTTTGAAACAAAGATATACTTCCTGTTTTTTGTTGTAGCACCATTAACATCCCTAAATCCTCAAATGCATAAACTAACTGTTGATGTTTTTGAAACCTGTGACTTGTCTTGCAATTTTGTGATCATCAACAGTGGTCCTTCAAGTTTTCCAATGGCGCATCCGTGCAATCTAATTCTTAACAAAATTTACTGTCACCTTTTTTTAGTCACAACTCATTTAAAGACTTTTCCAGTGTGCACATGGAAAACACTTGATGATTTGCTTATAGGAAAATTTATTTACTGAATTTACCCATTCTCAGTAAGCAGAAAATTATGCTAACTTAGTCCAGTGCAGTGTTGCAACTGGGGTTTGCTGAGAGGAAGATTCTGTTGTCTGTGCTTATGCAGACCTTTTTACATTTTCTGGGAAGGGTCCTGGAGACTGTACTGCCTGAGGCTTCAGTAGTTCTACAGGAGTACTTCTGTGCTCACATAGGCAATACAACCTTGTAGCAAGTGACTGAACAACATGCCTGATTGGAACTGCAGTAGTATCTTGTTAATTGGTTTCTGTGCTAATGACAAATTGTCCATATGAAACATTGTCAAGCATGTACCTGCTGTCACAATAGCTTAGTCAAAAGGTTGATGATTGCCTTTGCAGTTATTTAATCAAATCTGCAGTCGTATGTCTAGGATCTGATGGCGGGGGAGGCTGCTAGAGGGAACTGGCATACCTTAAACATGTAGTGAGGGTGACCTGGAAATGTTTGGCCTCTGTCCCTGTCTGTAAGTTCCTCAACTTCTACCTTGGCAAAAAAAAAAGGGTTAATGGTCCCCCAGTTGTTTTGTTTTGCATCTTCCTAGGAGCATGATTCTATATAATGAAAACTTTCTGAGCAGGATGGTGCTGCATTAAACGCACACAATAAATACTAATTGAGCAATGAAGTGATGCTTATGACTTTGGTGTCTCGACTCATGATAGCTTTCTTTTGTGTTTCTCTCTGGTCTCAGCAGGATTATGTAACATTTAGGTCCCAATAGTGCCACCAAAAGACCAAACTGGAGGCGCCAGAATGGCAAATACCCTCCACTGCATCTGCATATTTGCCTTGGGGAATTGACATAAGCGATGTCGCCACCCACACAAGGTTGTGAAGATCAGCATGCTGAAAGTGATGAGTCATCTTCAATAGTTGTCTGGAAGATTCCTTTAAGAAATGCTAACAGGAAGCCAAGAATAGCCAGTAAACCAATATAGCCAAGTAAACTGCAAAACCAATTGTGGATCCTACCACATTCATAAACTATCTTGGCCAGGATATTCCAGTGTTTTATATGGAGCTGGTGAGGACACAAGCCGTTGTGCAAATGGCTGCCTGAATTGATGTAAGAGCCAGAATTGTCCCTCTCTGCTGCACAGCACCAAACCACTCTAGGACTGGCTCCACCTCTGGCTTGGAGGCCTTGAACACAGCCAGAACCACCATGGTTTTCGTACCAGGATACATGAGACATAAAGACAAAGTTATGCTAAATGTTGTATAAGTCTTCAGGCTAAGGCGTCTTACCTGGGATGACTGAGAAACAGCAGGAAATATAGGAAAATATAGTTTGAGGATACCAAGAGCAGAAACCTGTTCAGAATTGTTGGCACGTACCATGGGTGTACTGCGATGATAAATGAAGATTCCTAAGACAATAATACAGATAAATGTGCCCAGCAATGAGGTTGCTGTCAAGCAGATTCCCAGAGGCTCATGATAGGAGAGGAACTCTATCTTCTTAAGAACACAGTGGTCATGCTGGGGACTGGACCAGAAATCATCTGGACAACTGGTGCACTCCATGGAGTCTATGAAAACATGAGAGTTGTTGAGATGCATATGTATATCATGTCTCCAAAGTATAATAGTTAAAAATCAAGACCAACCAGTTTGGTTGCTGATCTTTCCCTCAGAACAAGGGACACAGTCAAAACAACACTCAGGTTCCCCCTTCTTTCTGGCCATGCTGGTACCTGGAGGACAGCTCTCACTGCACACTGACCGTGGTGGCTGTGAGGTGAGAAATAATCGTCTGTTATTCTGTACTCCTTTACACAGCAATACTGAAACAGCCCAGAAAGGATTCAGAAAAAAGCAGAGGTCACCTTTTTAGATTCAAAGTTCCAGAAGATTTTGTTTTCATCAAGAATGAGCTCATCACCCACAGAGACTGACTTCTTAACATCACCCACAGTCTGAACTTTTACTTGTCCATCAGGGAGCCACTGCCAGTTCATGATATCATATATTGGTAGGGCATCACCATTCTCATCAAATGACACTTGATCACCAAATGATGTAGTGAAGTTGACTTTTTGTAAATAATGTACAAGCTACAAATGAATGAGAAAGGATACAGAAAGACATAAAGGGTATGACAGATTATAAAAAAACTGGGACGATAGATGTGCAATCGTTTGTCAACTTGTCATTCTAATCATTTTATGTGCATGTAATAATAATCATTTACTGTTATGAACCTGAACCAAAGCCGTTGCACACTTAAATATCCTCAATCAACTATCAAGGTGCATTGTGTTTTTTGCATGGGTATTGATGTCATACATAATAGTGTAGTATTTGTATAATTTCTATTCTCCTTTTCTTTAACTCCTTTGCTCTTAATGATATATGGCAGGGTGTAAAATAGGTGTGTAACTTGATATCACACCTGCCATGGTTCCAGTCTTTGAAAACTGGCACAGCTGTTCCCACTGAAAGGCCCTCTGCCTGGCTCACAGTGCAGCATGCTATCGAGGGCATATGCCAAAGCATACACAGCCTTGTACACATTATACTCTGGTCTGAGGTCTGAAATGTCAAAGAACTCAGTCTCCACACTCTCTAGATCTTCTTGTCCAGTGCATAATGCTCCTCCAGCTTCCACCCAACCAGCTGGAGGTGGTGCAAATTTACACTGAAATGTGTGTTCCCAAAACTGATTTACCTGAAATATATTAAAAAATACATGTATTGAACAATGGGAATATATTTTCTTGCAACTATCACTTTAGATTGCAAGGTTAAACTCTCACCATATTATTTCCATAGCTGTTGTTGTGGTGTAAGTCAGGGCGAATTTGTAGCAGGAAGTCTCTGAGCCCTGGTATTTCTCCTCGACGGATGGAGATGGTCAGTGTTCCACCCAGGTACGGCATGAGGTCAGGGGTCTGGAGCACAGCAAATGTTGTCCAGGCTTCACTGCCTATCCACTGCAGGCCTGTCACATTCTGCCTCACCACCTGTACATCATTTTCACATAATTTTACCAAAATATTATGGGTAACAAGGTATTTATAATAATCTGCTGGGAAGAAAATATCACACCTTAATCAATCTTTCCTCCTAAATGAAAATCTTTTTTTAAGTCTTACCTCTTCCATAATGAAAATCATGTGACTCTCATGTGCAAACACAATGACCACACGAGCTGTGGACGCTTTTATCAAATCCACAATCCTACGAAATTCAGCTGGGTCATTGTCCCATGGCAAAACCTCTAAGTAGGCCAGACAACCTCCACCAGATGGACCCAGGTCAGATTGGAAGGATCGAGCAGCATTGAGTCCATAGTCATCATCACTGACCAGAAGGCCAACCCAAGTCCAGCCAAAGTGTTTTAGAATCCGAATCATAGCACGCACCTATTTGAATAGAGAATTTGAAAAAAACAAAAAAAACATTGTGTCTAAAATTATCAGTCTGTAAAGCTCTTTCAGAGGAAACTACCATTTTCTTTCAAATGTATCATCAAACCCATATGACTTCAGTAATTATATGTAAAGCACATATTGTGATACTTAAAAGCTCAGTCAGTGGCCACTGTCATTATCAAAGAAATAATCCACATCAATATATATATTTATGTTCTTCGTTTTCTGCGTAAGTTTACCTGGAAAGAATCACTTGGGATTGTTCTAAAGAAAGATGGAAAGCGTTGCCGATCACCCAGGCAGGAACATGTGGCATAGTAACTCACCTGTTAGAGACATATGGGTGTACAAGGGGTATTCATTTGAGCATTTAATTAGTTCACAAAAAATAGAATACTCCAAACTCATTCTCTGATGGCAAGTGGGAAAAAGCAGCATGAAAAACTTACCATGGGCAGTTTGTATAAACCTATCACACTTGACATGGCAATTGTAAATGTTGAGAATGATTCACCCACAATCCCAAGGACTGGAGGGGCTCCCACACAGGTCTCATCCAAAAGAAACTGCTCCTCTTGACCACTGGCCATTGACAATGCAGTACGGAATGAAATTCCAAGTGAGGCACAGTTATCATACAGACTGTATCCCAGAGTCACATTAGGTAGCAGGTTGGAGTTTCTGTTGATCTCCTCTATAGCAAAGGCCATGGTCATGACATACCTGAACCCTGGAGGGTCAAAGCTAGCACAGAAATGCCCCCATTAACAATTAACAACTAATGTGTCAACTGTGAGAACATGGCAGAAATTTACAAAACAGCTGAGCTTTTGTTCTTCATAATCTATCCAGAAATCTTGTTTTTGTATGTCAATTTTTAATACACCTGTAATTTATGCAATAAAAATGTCTTGTTCCCTGTCACGAGCACTCACATTTCAACTCATGACAAATTCTCAGCACAGATCTTTCGTGATATTTTCTTCCATCAACATTTCTGGCAGAATAAAAATAATCACCACTGTTTCCTGCTGTATGTGTATCAAACTCACCCTTGGCAGCTTGGTTGATTTGGCTCTGTGGTGAAGGAAAGCTCAGGGAAGACAGATATGTGGTGGACTTCAAACTGCCCACCCAGAACCACATCGCCAGCCTTGTGCAAACCATTAAGATGAAACCTTTTTCTTAATTTACAAGACGAGGAAAGAGAGGAAAACAAAGGCAATAAGATGGAAGAAGAGAACAAAATCAAGATACACAGAAGCAGGTGTGTGTCAACAAATGCCCCCATAACTGCCCTCCTTCTTTCACCTCTGTCTCTAATCCTACTGCACACTCACTCAATGTTAAATACAGGACTATGTCATCACCTTCACCCATTTACGTCATTGTTTGTTTAATCTTTTACAACACCCATTGTAGAAAGTGAGGTAGAGGCAGGGAGGGCCTGATACACATTAAGAAGCCAAAATGTCAAATTTAATATATTAGATTATATTATATTAAAAACAAATTAGGAGTTTTCTAACACTTGGTAGTCGACTGAGCAGTAGTGGTATTTGATCAATGAAGTGAAATCATCTAACATGTTGTTTCAGTTTCAAATGGTCTGAGAACATCATATCCAAAAGTCAGTGACATGATTAGTCCAGTTTACTTTTAAGAGACACAGCCATTTTAATCTTGGAATTAAATCTTAAAATCGTGGCATTCATTCAGTACATTTCACAAACTAAAACATCAACAACAGACAGAATTAGCCATGACAATATTCACTAGATGGTAGTTATATACCAAACTATTTTTTGAGGGCTATAATTAAGCGATGGGCGGGAACCATTTTTAAAACTATTTGTAACTTTAGTAGTATTCATTTTTGAAATGTCACCAAAATACCACTATTGGTGGCACTAAATGTTTCCTCCACGGTTTGATCTAAGAGTCAGTAGATTTCCTCACAATCTTAAAATGCAACTGTTACTTTGAAAATGTAATTGTTCATGTCATGACCTGCTCCCTTAATGATTTTGATGTTAGTTTATCTGAAAATTATCCTTCGCTCTCGTGTTCCTATTGACTTTCTTTTCCCGTTTCATTTTGGAAAGTCACCTTACCTTGTGTTTCTTGGTGGTCCGTTGTCATCCTGTTTTATTTTGCTAATTACTTGTCCTGGTTTGTCTCTGGTGTTTTTACTTTCCATCTTTGCCTTGTTTCCCTCCTTTTTTTCAACCAGACCTGTGTCTTATTACTAATTATCCCCTGTGTGTATATATAGTCCTGTCCCTCCCCTGTTCTTTGTTGCCTTTTGGATTTATGTTCATTTGGACTTTGCCTCTCCAGCCAAGTCTTTTGGTTAGTGTTGGTACACGTAAAACATGAGCTGCTCCTCAATTTTGGAGGAGATAGCTACAGGAGATCTTAAGTTCAAAAGAAGAATAAAAATGTATGATTAGTAATGTAAGACCTAAACCAATCAGGATCAAGTTCTGTCGTCACAAAGATGGTTCCAAGTTGGTGCAACTTAGCAGAAAACTGCAGGCGCCTTGCTCCCGTAAGGTTTTAATGTCATGTGATATGGTGACCCTGTGCAGCACCAGCAAAAATTGCACAAAATTTCTAACCGGCATGCATTGTTTTAAGCCTAGTATACATCACAGACATAAAATATATCAGAAAATACCCTTCTGATTTTTTAAGCTTTTACATGTCTTAGAAGAGGTGGTTGCTAACGAGTGGCTAAATGAGACTACAGAAGCGGCTGATGTCATAATTCTGCACATGAAAACCAATCAACTCACCAGTCCACCTTTACAGCCTTGCTGTTTTTATACCCACACTGTTTCATACTACTACTGACTTTCTAAGAAGAAAGGCTTTTGTAAAAGACGTAAGTGCTGAATAAAATTATGAGCTGGAAAGCTAGTGGTGGTGTTGATGTTGTGACTATTTATAGCTTGATATTAGCCTTTCACTCCTGGCGACTGCGTTAAGGCTTCAAAAAAACAAAACATTTAAATATCTTTTGTTGGTTATGGAGCTTTTTTCTGCAGTAATCCAAAAGCCAATGAAAAAAATCCCACTGACTTTTTGTCGAAGGAACCAGGGTGATGCTATCTTCCAGGATGGCATACAAAAATATGTCACCCATGCGCAACTCACTTACCTAATGTTACCGTTGTATGTGACCTGCTGATTCACACAACTTATTGTATAATATGATGTATAGTATTTATTGGGTAAGAATGGACACCGCATTTTAACCCTGGGTGGGATTTATCTGGGCCAGCTTCTGTTACAGGTCCCAAGTATGCAATCATGCAAACAACTCTCATAAAAAGGTTAAGTGGGCAGACTGGGACAACATTAGGCAGTTGCTGTGTTTACTCCTCATGGCAGAATTTATTTTAATTTTCATTATTTAGTTTGTAAAACATTTGCCCTTTTTTAACAATAACCATATAAATCACCACAAACTCACCACATTACTATTGGCAATTTCAGAGTCAGACAGGTAGTAAATGTAAATGTGTGAAATAGTCATACATACTTAAGTGAATTCAGTATTTCAGTTTTTAACTTAATGTGCAATGTAATTTGGATTATGGACCTCTTGAGTTTTCAGTCCATATAAGCAAGGAGCAGGTGTACACAATGTAAACGGCTGTTAAGCCGCTATGCTAACAACACCTACAGATGGCATTGTGGTCCAACGTCACAGTTAAGGAGCAAAAAAAAAAGGACATGTTTGGTTATAACACCATAATAACAAGTCCACAAAGACCGAATAAAAGCCTCTCAAAACGTACAAGAAATCATCTTCAAAAACTGGAATATATATAGGCTAATTACAACCCCTTGAAGTAGGTAAGGTAATGCGACCACACTTTTGTGTGCGTCACACCTCACTGAATCTTATTTTTCATGTTAAAGGCAAAATGTTGATAATAGGCCCCATGGTTGGACCCCAAGTGTTTGAGCGTATTAATTAGCAGATAGCACTGAAGTGTTGACCCTGGCTACAAAAACTAACTCCCTTCTTTCTAGGTTTGAGCTCTATGCATAGCACTGATCCTTAAACCACACTCCTTTATAAAGGCTGTGCTCTGTCCTGCTCTGGAGTTGGTGGTGAGAGAGATGGTGGCTAGTTATGTGGATACTTACAAGCCCAGAAGTGTGTTATCGTTTTGAAGTTTTCCTTGACAAAGGCCCCTCTATGTGACTGAAATTGTTGAAAGGAAGTCTCTGATTGTTGTTTGTACTTGCAGGTCTTGTCAGAGACTTCAATAGTTGTACTAAAGTACAGTGGCTACATGGTCAATGATGAGGCAAGTAATTGGGAGGCACAGCATACTTGATCAGACCTGCAGAAATATCTTCTTATTGGATTTCTGTGCTATTGGCAAATTGTGCACAAGAAACATAATTTTCAAGCATGTACCTTCTCTCAGGATAGCTTAGGCTGAAAAAAGCTGATCATTGCGTTTGTAAGCATTTTATCAGACCTATATAAGTATGTCTTTGATTAGACGGCAGGGAAGATTGCTTGACAGAACTGTTAAACCTAAAAGTGTGGTTAGGGTGACCTGGGAATGGTTGGCTTCTGTCTCTGTCTGCAAGGTCCTCAACTTCAACCTTGGGTAAATTTTTCCCTGCATAATGGCGAAGGCCATGGATGTTGAGGTTTCTTAAACAAGGATAACTTTGGGTTAATGGTCCCCCCTCAGTTGTTCTGTTTTTTGCAGCCTCTCAGAGGCATAACTGTATATAATGAAAACCTGAAGAGCACAATGGTGCTACATTGATTTACAATAAAAGAGTGACAAAGTACTGAAGTGAGGCTTTATGACTTTGTAATGCCTCGACCCATGACAGATTTCTTTGTGTTTCTCTCTGGTCTCAACAGGATTATGTAACATTTGGGTCCAAACAGTGCCACCAAAAGGCCAAAACTGGAGGCCAGAATAGCAAATACCTCCACTGCATCTGCATATTTGCCCGGAGAATTAACATAAACGGGGACAAATGCCACCCACACAGCACAGAAGATCAACATGCTGAAAGTTATGAGTTTGGCCTCATTGAAGTTGTCTGGAAGATTCCTTGCTAGAAATGCTAACAGGAAGCTAAGAAGAGCCAGTAAGCCAATATAACCAAGTAACACTGCAAATCCAATGGTGGATCCTACAACACATTCATAAACTATCTTGTCATTGTGGTATTCAGTGTTTTTATGAGGAGTTGGTGATGAGGAAGACAAAAGCCATGCTGTGCAAATGGCTGCCTGGATGGAAGTAAGAGTCAAAACTGTTCCTCTCTGCTGCACAGCACCAAACCACTTCAGACTGGCTCCACCTCCTGGCTTGGAGGCTTTGAACACAGCCAGAACCACAATGGTTTTCACCAGGATACATGAGACACAGAGGACAAAGCTGATCCCAAATGCTGCATGTCTCAGTTGGCATGTCCACAGTCTGGGACGGCCAATAAACAGCAATGAACATAGGAAACATAATTTGAGTGACACCAAGAGCAGGAAACTCAGTTCAGAATTGTTGGCACGTACCATGGGTGTGCTGCGATGATGGATGAAGATCCCTAGGACAATTACACAGATAAATGTGCCCAACAGTGAGGTTGTTGTCAAGCAAATACCCAGAGGCTCATGATAGGAGAGGAACTCTGTTTTCTTAGGAACACAGTGGTCACGCTGGGGACTGGACCAGAAATCCTCTGGACAACTGATGCACTCCATGGAGTCTATGAAAATGGGAGGTTTGTTGAGATAGATAGATGCACACACACTCTCTCTCTCTATATATATATATATATATATAGCAACATATAGCAGTTAAAAATGAATACTAACCAGTTTTATTGCTGATCTTTCCCTCAGAACAAGGGACACAGTCAAAACAACACTCAGGTTCCCCCTTCTTTCTGGCCATGCGGGTACCTGGAGGACAGCTCTCACTGCACACTGACCGTGGTGGCTGTGAGGAGAGAAATAATCATCTGTTATTCTGTCATCTTTTACACTGCATTACTGAATTATCAACATGCCAAACAAGGAAAAGGACTCAGAAAAAAAGCAAAGGTCACCTTTTTGGATTTAAAGCTCCAGAAGATTTTGTTTTCATCAAGAATGAGTTCTTCACCTTCAGAGACTGACAACTTAAACTCACCCACAGTCTGAACTTTTACTTTTCCATCAGGAAGCCACTGCCAGTTCATGATATCATATATTGGTAGGACATCTCCATTCTCATCAAATGACACTTGATCACCAAATGATGTAGTGAAGTTGACTTCTTGTAAATAATGCACTAGCTACAAATGGATGAGAAGATGCAGAAATACATAAATCAGACAATGACAGACTATCAAAAAAGTGTGGTGATAGATGTGCAATCCTTTGTTCATCAAATTGTTATACCAATCAAACTGTGTGTGTGCAAAAAGCATTTAATGTTACAGATTATATCAAAGCATTTTCACTTCCACATCCTCAATCCATAAAATCTTTGTGGTACAACATATTTTGCATGGGTACTGATGTCATTCCTAATAATGTAGTTTTTGTACAGGTATGTAATTTGATATCACACCTGCCATGGCTCCAGTCTTTGCAAACTGGCACAGCTCTGCTCACTGAAAGGCCCTCTCCCTGGCTCACACTGCAACATGTCATCAAGGGCATATGCCAGAGCATATACAGCCTTGTACACATTATATTCTGGCCTGAGGTCTGAAATGTCCAAGGACTCAGTCTCTACACTCTCTAGATCTTCCTGTCCGGTGCATAACGGTCCCCCACCTTCCACCCAACCTGTTGGAGGTGGTGCAAATCTACACTGAAATGTGTGTTCCCAAAACTGATTTACCTGAAACATAGTTTTAAAAAAAACTACAAGTTATAAACAATGATAATATATTGGTCTTGCGAATACCATGTCAGACTGCAGCTTTTAAATCCCACCATGTTATTTCCATAGCTGTTGTTGTGGTGTAGGTCAGGATGTATTTGTAACAGAAAGTCTCTGAGCCCAGGTATTTCTCCTCGACGGATGGCCATAGTCAGTGTTCCACCCAGGTACGGCATAAAGTGGGGGGTCTGGAGTGCCATAAATGTTGTCCAGGCTTCACTGCCCATCCACTGCAGGCCTGTCACACATTCTGCCTCACCACCTGTACATTGTACAATGTAACATATTTACAGATATTATCAAATTATCTAGGGCAACAATGGGTTTACAGTAATCATACCAAGGAGACAATGTTACTCCACTTAATCACTCTCTTCTGATAAATAAACATCTTATTTCTTACCTCTTTGATTAGGTTAATTACATGAGTCTCATGTGCAATCACAATGACCACACGAGCTGTTGATACTTTTATCACATCCACAATCCTCCTAAAATCAGTTGCATCGCTGCCCCAAGGCAAAACTTCAAAGTAAGCCAGACAACCTGCACCAGATGTACCCAGGTCAGATTGGAAGGATCGGGCAGCGTGGAGTCCAAAATCATCATCGCTGACCAGAAGGCCTACCCAAGTCCAGCCAAAGTGTTTTAGAATCCGAATCATAGCACGCACCTATTTGAATAGAGAATTTGAAAAAAAAAGAAAAAAAAACATTGTGTCTAAAATTATCAGTCTGTAAAGCTCTTTCAGAGGAAACTACCATTTTCTTTCAAATGTATCATCATTAGAATTTGATTTAAAGCACGCACCTATTTGAATAGAAAATAATAATTCTAAAAAAGTGCATGCTCGAATATTATTGCATAGAAAACCAGTCTATATAGTTTTTTCAGATGAAACTACTATTTTCATTCAGAAGCATCATTAAATTCATTTAACTTCACTAATGACATGTAAAGCACATATTTTGATACATAAAAGTTAATCACCTTTCTTCGGGGATCAGTCTGTGAACTTACAGTAGTAAATAATCCACCTCAATATATATTTTAAGTTCTTGTTTTGCTGCGTGAGCTTACCTGGAAAGTATCACTTGGGATTGTTCTAAAGAAGGATGGAAAGCGTTGCCGATCACTCAGGCAGGGACACGTGGCAAAGTAACTCACCTGTGAGAGACATGGTGACTCGTTCAACAAACTCTGAACATTAAATAATTTTTTTCCAAAATAGAATACATCAAAACTATTCTCTGATGGCAAGTGGAAAAGGTTGAAAATGAAAAACTTACAATGGGCAGTTTGTATAAACCTATCACACTTGACATGGCAATTGTAAACGTTGAGAATGAATCACCCACAATCCCCAGGACTGGAGGGGCCCCCACACAGGTCTCATCCAAAGGAAAGTGCTCCTCTTGACCACTGGCCAGCAACAATGAAGCACGGAATGAAATTCCAAGTGAGGCACAGTTATCATACAGACTGTATCCCAGAGTCACATTAGGTAGCAGGTTGGAGTTTCTGTTGATCTCATCTATAGCAAAGGCCATGGTCATGGCATGCCTGAACCCTGGAGGGTCAAAGCTAGCACAAAAAATGTTTCCATTAACAACTAATGCGTCAATTGTGATAACTTGGCAGAAATGTATAAAATAGCAGAGCCTTTGTTAGTCATAAATTTTCTATCCAGAAATCTTGTTTTGATACGTCAAATTGTATTTATCCAACACAGGTTTCAACTCACCCTTTGCAACTTGGTTGATTTGGTTCTGAGGTGAAGGAAAGCTCAGGGAAGACAGATGTGTGGTGGACTTCAAAGAGCCCACCCAGAACCATATCTCCAGCCTTGTGCAAACCATTAAGATGAAACCTTCTCCTTAACATACAAGACAAGGAAAGAGAGTAAGATAAAGGCAGTAGGAAAGAGGAAGAGAACAAAATCAAGATACAAAAACTCAGATAAATGTCAACAAATGCCCCCATAACTGCCCTTCTCCTTTCACCCCTTTTTCTAATGCTTTTACGCCGTCAAGTAATTTTATACGCAGGACTATGTCATAATTTTCACCCACTTACGTCATTGTTGTTTTATGTTTTACACCACCCACTGAAGCAAGTGAGGTAGAGGCAGGGAGGGACAAATACATATTAAGTAGCCACAATTTCAAATTTAATGTCATTATATTATATTAATCATATCAAGAACACATCGTCACTGTGTAAAAATCAAATGTCCAAAGCACATTGTGTTACTCACAAGTCAAGTTTTAAAAACAAATGAGGGCAAATGGTAGAACAATTTGTAAACCAACAAAAACATCTATAAGGCACAGTTGTCAGTCTGCTGTGAGAATTAATAAATACTCTCCATGGTAACTTGGAGATGGACTTACACTCAAAATCCAACAAATCACACTCTGCTCATTCATTCCTTAATGTTTTTTTAGGAGTTTGTGATAAAATCAAGATTGATTAAAAACAACAACAGCCGTGAATATGAGATGCGCCATATCTTGTTTTCTCTCCCGTGCCCCTGCATGTGTGATGTTATGACTCGCATGATAAATGAAATAAAGCAAGCATTGCTGTTTCGTACTGCTGACTCCTTTCAGAGACTGTCTCCTGCACAACCACATTTTATTAGATAAGTAAGCACACTACCTTCAAACCTGGTTGGGAGTTTGCTTCACTTCTTGCTTTTGTTATAGGTCCCATTAACATCCCTAAATCCTCAAATGCCCCAAACAAACTGTTGATATTTTTATATTTTGAAGCCCAAATGAATTGCATTACATTTTCAAGAAATTACATTGACCTAGTGTGGAATTTGGAGTTTGTGAATGCTTTTGGGCACTAATGTGTTTTTTTTTTCTAGTCTTTCAACATCATCAATGATATTAAACCAATAATGTTGAAACACAAACTGCAACATATCTGTAAATGTCAGCATTATTTACTGTTATCATTTTCAGTCATAGTTCATGTAAAAACTTTTACAGTGTGCACATAGAAACAGTAGACAACATTCTGACTGGAAAAATAGAATTTAACAGTTCTCAGTACACAAATATGCAATTATATTAAAGTAGTCCAGAGCACTGCTGAAACTACCTATCCAGGGCACAGAGATACCTGCAGTGCAGCTTCAGGATCCCTGACTGCAGCCACATGAAGGAGATGAATGTTGTGAGTGGATGTTTATCCTTTCTAAACAGCTTTCTGGCCATTGTTAATTTCCACATTAGTTTGAGAGATGCTGTGAGGTCAGATACTCTTTAGAAAACCTAGGAATCGGGAGGGAAACTTGCTTGTCAGGCCTACTCCCATGGGGTCAGGTTAGGGTTTTGTAAGCGTTTGAATGCTTTGCGAGTTGGCGAGTAAATAACAGGGCTTTGGTGTGTTGTCTATGCAAACTGACTCCATTCTCTCTCTCTTTTAGGATTAGTGGAGATCAACCTGTACCAACTAGATACAGCTCTATGCAAAGTTCTAGCTTTAAAACCACACTCCTGAATAGTTGCTGCACTATGTGCTTTTCCCGAGTTGTCCAAAGAGATAGATGCTGGGCAGCTGTGTCGGTACTCACAGGCTTCCGACAGTGCATTGCTGTGTTGACGTTTTCCCAGATAAAGATAGATACACCTCGATGTGATTGAGGTTGCTAAGAGGAAGTCTCTGTCCGTTATTTAGGAGCATGGTTGTATATAATGAAACCTTTATGAACAGGATGGTGCTGCATCTAAGGAAAAAAAGACTGATAAAGCACTGAAGTGATGCTTCATGACTTTGCAGAGCCTCGACCCATGATAGCTTTCTTTGTGTTTCTCTCTGGTCTAAGAAGGATTATATAACATTTAGGTCCAAACAGTGCCACCATGAGGCCAAACTCATAACTTTCAGCATGCTGATCTTCTGTGCTGTGTGGGTGGCATTTGTCCCTGCTTATGTCAATTCCCCAGGCAAATATGCAGATGCAGTGGAGGTATTTGCCATCCTGGCCTCCAGTTTTGGTCTTTTGGTGGCACTGTTTGGACCTAAATGTTACATAATCCTGCTGAGACCAGAGAGAAACACAAAGAAAGCTATCATGGGTCGAGACACTACAAAGTCATAAAGCATCACTTCATTGCTCAATTAGTATTTTATTGTCGTTTAATGCAGCACCATCCTGCTCAGAAAGTTTTCATTATATAGAATCATGCTCCTGGGAAGATGCAAAACAAAACAACTGAGGGGACCATTAACCTGATGTTAGCGTTTTTTACCACGACATCCATGGCCTCCCTTGGTATGCAAGAGAAAATCTTAACAAGATAGAAGTTGAGGGCCTTGCAGACAGTGACCTATAAGCCAAACATTCCCAGGTTAACCTCACTGAGGGCGACCGTTAACTCAAAATTCCCCCCTTTTTTAAAAATCTCCATATCTGTGTCCTTCCCTGGTAGACAAAAAAATCTCCTTAAAGTGCAAGTTGGCAACCTTGCAGAAAGTAACCAAAGCCAAGCATCCCCTGCCATTTGATCTAAGACATACAACTGCAAATCTGATAAAATGACAGATGATAAAGACAATGGACTGAAGTATTCTGACAGAAGGCACATGCTTGAAAATGATGTTTCTTATGGACACTTTGTCATTAGCACAGAAGTCCAATAACAAGATCCTACTGCAGTTATGATCAAGAATGCTGTTCCTCCCCATCACTTGCTTCAAGGTGTCATTACACGTGAGCACTGAAGTTTTCCAGTACAACTATTGAAGCCTCAGGCAACACATTATCTAGTAACCCACCCAGAAGCTCTAAGAAGCAGAGGCACATATAGCCTTCAGAAACTTCCTCTTAGCAACTTCAGTCACATAGAAGTACTCCTCTCTTTGTCAGGGAAATCTGTCGGGAGCCTGTGAGTATCCACACAACTGGACAGCATCTTTCACCCTGGACAAGTCATACTTCAGTAGAACTTTTGAAGTCTCTGTACTGAGACCTACAAGTACAAACTACAGTCAGACTTCCTCTCAGCAACTTCAGTCAAATAGAAGTGTCTTTGTCAGGGAAAACTTCAAAACAATGACACTGGGGGAGTTTGCTGGGAGTTTGTGAGTATCCACACTAGGGATGCACCGATACCGATACCAGCATCGGGTATCTGTCCGATACCCTGTTCCTGTACTTGTATTCATAAAAGTGTCCCAATACCACAGCACCCGATACCACTTTACAGCAGCATGATGTTCAGTCGGGCGGTCAGGTGCTAATTGAGAGCAAGGAAGAGCAATGTCGGTGGTGTGGAGGTATTTCAAAGTGGATGATGGTGACAAAAGTAAAGTGGACTGCAAATTATGCTCTGCAAAGTTGTCAAGAGGGGTGACGAAAGCGAGTACTTTCAACACAAACAATCTGATAAAACATCTAAAAAACAGCAGCAGTGTGGAAAGTGAAAGGCTTTTTAGCTCAGTGTCCCGCATTGTAGATGAAAACCGAAACAGACTAACAGCTGATAATGCAGAGAAGCTGCTTTTCATTAAGAAAAACCTGCCCCTCACTTTTTCAAAATAGACTTAGTTCTCACAGACAGACGTTGCTGATTACATGATAATGCCTTAGTTGCTCTGCCACAGTTTTATGTTGGTACAGTTATATTTCAGGGCTATATTTAAGTGAAATATGTGGCAAGACTGTTTGCTAAAAAAAAGATGCAGTTGAATGCTAAAATGTCAATAACAGTACTTCTATTTGAGTAAAATGTGTGGCAATGCCATATATAATGCAATGTTCAAATTGCAGTCAGTCACAGCAATTTCTTACAGCCAGAGAATGAAACAATATCTGATGAAAATAAAACACGTTTTCAAGTAAATGTACAAAGTGTAATGGCATTAATAAGTACTCATATTGGTACTCGGTATTGGCAAGTACTCAAATGTAAGTACTTGTACTTGTAATTGGATTGAAAAAATGTGGTGTCGGTGCATCCCTAATCCACACAACAGGACAGAGTGTGGCCTTAATCAAGGAGTGTGGTTTTAGAATCAGAGCTACCCACAGAGCTGAACCGAGCCATATCAAGTTGGTACAGATTCATCACTTTCATCAGTCCAGGACTCTCTCCAGAAAGAAAGGAGTCAATTTGTGTAGCCAGAGTGACCACATCAAGGCCTTCTCTTTCACCTGCCAACTAACACACTCAAACATTTACATTTCCCCAGCTGGGCCCCGTGGGAGTAGGCCTGACAAGCATGTTTACTTCCCAGGATCTCCACCCAGAGTTGAATGCAACGTCCATTTTGACCCAATAAATTCTGTGTGTGCTGGAGAAAATGGTTCTCTGAAATGAGTAAACTGCAATGTTTCTACTTCATTTCATGGCAATATAAAACAATGCACAGGAGTACCTCTTTACCTCCTCCATGTTTTTTTTTTAAACAATAAACATAAATTTGTCCCATCTTATAATAAAGACCCTAACTTTGCTGTGTGGAATTTACATGTTCTCCCTGTGACTGCATGGGTTCTTTCCAGGTACTGCAGCTTCCTCCCACAGTCCAAAGACATGCATGTTAGGTTGATTGGTGACTCTAAATTGTCCGTAGGTGTGAGTGTGAATGGTTGTTTGTCTCTTTATGTGTTGGCCCTATGATGGACTGATGATCTGTCCAGGGTGTACCTCTCGCCCAGTGTCAGCTGGGATAGCTCCCCCGCAGCCCTTAACAGATAAGTGGTATAGATAATTAATTAAATAATGACTTATAGTAAAGACAATAGGAAGGAATTATCAGGGTGTGATTTATTGTGTTTTGAGTGTGGGACCACTTTGTGCAATTCCAACTAGAGACACTAAGACATATAACTTGCAGGATGATAGAAAAAAAAAAGTAGAATGGTATCATTTCCTATAATCACAGTCACTTGTCAGAACTAAGACGAGTCAGTTGTTAAATAATAAAAATAAAAAAACTTGAACAATTACATTTTCAAAGTGAAAATGTAATTGTTCAAGTTTTTTTTTTTTAAATATATAATATAATGAAATTAAATTTGACATTTTGGCTTCTTAATGTGTATCAGGCCCTCCCTGCCTCTACCTCACTTGCTACAATGGGTGGTGTAAATGATTAAACAAACAGTGACGTAAATGGCTAAAGGGAATGACACAGTCCTGTTATTTAAAATTAAGTGTGTGTGCAGTAGGATTAGAAAAAGGTGAAAGGACGAAAGCAGTTATGGGGGCATTTGTTGACATACAACTGCTCTTCTGTATCTTGATTTTGTTTTCTTCCTCTTTCTTACTGCCTTTGTTTTCTTCTCTTTCCTCATCCTGTGAATTAAGGAAAAAGTTTCATCTTAATGGGTTACACAAGGCTGGCGATGTGGTTCTGGGTGGGCTTTTTGAAGTCCACTATATGTCTGTCTTCCCTGAGCTTTCCTTCACCTCAGAGCCAAATCAACCAAGCTGCCAAGGGTGAGTTTGACACATACACAACAGGAAACAGTGGTGATTATTTTTATTCTGCCAAGAATGTTTAAGATAGGAAATAGCATGAAAGAGCTGTGCTGGGAATTTTGTCATCAGTTGAAATGTGAGTGTTTATGACAGGGAGCAAGATATTTTTGCTGTATAAATTACCAGTGTAACAAGCATTATTGACCTTGGCTCTGGGTGTTCTGGATAGATGAGTAACAAAGCTATTTTGGTGCTTTCGCGACTGTAATTGACATTTCTTGTTACTGACGGGGACTATTTCCTGTTGCTGGGCGCACGGTTCGGGCGCGCTGGCATTGCTGAGAATGTAAAGCTCAACCTACAATGCCGTCTGGGATGGTTTGTACGCGTTCATTTCGGTGCTGATGCTCGGTCGAAAGACGGTTTCTTTGACAAATTTCAGATCTTCGCGGTTGGTGTTGTTGCGCTCGGTGTGGTTCTGCCTTTCGCGCAGCGTTCTTCAAATCGTCTTAATGTCGGTTGATCGCTAAATATAAAAATAGTTCTCAGTGATTATATATATTCTGGTAACATGTCTGGTGATCAGTGGTTCAATAACTTTGTTCTTCAAAGTCGCTGGTTTTAGACAATTTTAATTCTCTATTCGTGCCGTTCAATTCGGCTGGCCTTTGACGTTTCCGGTGGTGACGGTTCCTGCGATCGTCAGCAATTCGCCAGTGTCAACTGGTTTCGCAGAATGAACCGTTGAGATTTGGATTCATCCGCTCGCAGCTGGTCATTGTTCTTGCGAATCTGTCATCAAAATTCAGTTGATTTTCCTGAACCCGTCTGTTGTGCCGGTGGTGGTGGTGGACCGCGTGCCTCAGACTCCCGCCTCTTTTATCAGTTGAACTTTGGCCGTCTCAGGCTCAAATTCTCTTACAAATCGTCTAACCGGCCAGCAGCGGCGCGACGGCGTGGTATAATATAATCCGTTGACGGGTCAATTCTGGTGAACATATGAATTTGAATATTCTGGTAAATCAGTTTTGACTGGTGCTGGTTACCACCACCTCCGGCGGTTGGGTGCGACTGGAGAGCATTATGCCTGGACAGGAATCTAAAGTGTTGATTCCATTCATTTGATGTAATCTCACAAAACCGTATCAGCGCCTCGCCTGCGTGCAAACCGGAGGCCTCGTGGCGCTCTTTGATTTCGCCTGAATATGGCGGTGATATCAATTCTCATTTCATTCTTTCTTACCACGGTTATCGCCATTAACCTCAAGTATATTTATACTAAGCGCTTTGATGGGTTGATCATTGATGTGGTATATTTGATTTCGTCATAAACGGTAAAATTGATGAAAAAAGGTTATTCTGTTTTCAGTGGATGCCCTGTATGCTGAAACGCCTGTTTGGTCGCTACTAGTATCAGAACCAGCTGATATAAAGAATGGTGATGCCCTATCAATATGATATCGCGGGGCGGCGACGGCACCTGGTGGACGGTAAGTTCAGGCTGAAGTTATGATTAAGACATCAGTCTCAAAGTTGAGAACTTAATATTGGTGAGACAAAATCCTTGTTTGGTCAAGGTGACTCTACTTTTCGTCGTAATCCTCGTGCGATGAACCGCCATGAATGATATTTCAGCTGATGCGAGCCATCCGTTGCGCGTGAAGGAACCTGGTGTTATGCAGCTGTTCAGGGGAAAAGATCAACCGTGGTTTCAATTTTTTCTTTGATGCCATCTCAACAATATTTTCTCGCGGTTTTAAATTCCAGTTTGGTCGCGTGACGCCGTCAGTTCTCTATCGCGGCCTCAGTCGCTGACGCTGTTGCCGGACATCTTGGATATTCGCGGCGCCGTGCGACCTTCATTCGTTGCGTATAAACTATTCCGTATTACCTGTTTATATTCCGTCAGGCTGTGCCGCAACTAGAACTCGCGCTGCCGTCTGGTGAAAACTCGCCATTGGTTCAAAAGCTGTATCCAGCCGGAACGGGTGTCTGAAGTGACGTGCCAGCGAGACGGTTGACTCATCCGTGAGCAGTCATTGCGCGGCAGCGTGTCCTGCCATCCTCCATGGCTGCAGACCCTGACGGCAATTGCGGGTCCCCTGGTGGTTTTACAATTTTACGCAGCCTCGTTTTCAGCTGTGCAGCTGCCAGCACGCTGGCGAAGTCTTCGACCATCGGCAACCTCTGCTCGCTGATCTTTATGTGGGTGGCATTGTACCTTCATTCACGGTGGTAGTTGATGGGTACCATCGGCTCAGTTTAATCCTTTGTTGCTTTTAACTGGATAAGTGTTATTCGGGAAGAAGGTGGTCCCCGAAAACATCTCTGTAGCAGATTAATATCTGGCCTCTGGCGTATTAAAGGTCTGCGCTGATATCTCGTGCGGAACGACCGATGGTCGGAGGCAACAAAACAGCAACATCACCTTCAATCTCAGCCAATCTTTATTTTAGATTAGCAGCATCACCAGCCCAGAAAGCCATTACATTTGGCCTCGAAGAGCGCAAACAAAACACCGAGGCCAACCCGATGCCAGCCATCACGACATTCACGGTTCCCCTCAGGCGCAGCAGAGTCTTCACGCGACGGAAGCGAAGCGGCGCGGTCATTCCAGCCAACTCACCGCCACTGGCAGGTTAGCCTCAGCCTTGTCAAGAAAGTCTCTTTCCCACCGATTCGATCTCAGACGCAATCGCAGATTTGACGAGTCGACTGACCGTTCCTTCGCCGACAGCAACAGCCGACACCGTGTTTATTGATCAATTCCGTGATTAAATCATCAAAGATATTAGAAAGATATCAGAAACGACCAGAGAATAAAAACTGAAATCAGGTAAAACCGGCCGGCTGGTTCGAACCACCGTCGTGTGGTTTCAATTGTCACAGTGGTGCAGTGTTCGAGCAGCAGAAGACCGCGCCGCGTATTCCATCCACGTCCACCGTCGCCCATTTCCGCCCGGCACCCGCCCGCAGCCGCAGATGCCTTCCGCGCGGGCCCCGCAAGAGCCTCAACAGCATGGCTTCAGCACAGGTCAGACCGTCTCGCCGTCACGCAGAAACAGCAGTTACCAGCCAGCATCAACACGACGCAACATACCGGCCATCCGCATCAGTAGCGCAGCCGACGAGCCGAACCATCCGTCTGCTTGGCCGGGCGTGCGGTCACGACACCAAAACAACAGCGTATTTGTCGCCAGACACCAGATGGCCCACATACCGGAGTGAAAATACGCATTGTCAGTCGCGTGGCTGCCGACCTCAATTACAGAACGTTCTCGTACCGGCGCAAGAGGCCGAAGTGCGTTGCTTGAGGGTCCGGTTGCGCATCGAACACGGCATCATCACCCAGGCGGCCCGCAAACAACGCATCAGGAGAGCCGGCAGAGTCGATTGTCGTCAGCGCGTCAGTTCACCACCGTGTCCGGACAGTGATCAGCACATAAGTTCAGATCTGCGTATCGCTTCCTGTAAACGCCTGCGCACCGCATCGCTAACCGAAAACACGACGCAACAACGTCGACTTCACCGTCAGCCATGCAAGTCAATTTCCGTACAGTAGCAACAAAGACCAAAGATGCAACCAGTTATGCTCCCTGCGACCAACAGGTGCGCCGATCGTGGCCAAACCAGTCATCAGACGCCCATGTCCTCGTGCCGAGACGCCCTCCTCCAGTAAAACGCTGATGCCCAGCCCGACTGCTCATTTGACGGGTCAGCTCGTGCCTGCCCACCGAGCACTCAGTACCTCACCGAGCCGTCTCCATTCATCTCAGCCAACAGTATTGGGCGTTGTTATCTGCGTTGCCTTCATCACGTTACCCAATCGGCTCAGTTTGAATACAGTCCAATAAAGCCGCCCTGAAAACCGTTCAGCAGCTCGAGAGAGACCTGTCAGGATCAACGCCACCTTGTCACGATTTCATCAACTGATCAACTGACAATGACGCATCAACCGTCGATAAGATCAAACAGCAGTGAAACAGCCAACACCAATAGTAACATGGCAGTTTTTGCACGTTGAACAGCCTGATCAGCAGCAGTACCAAAAAACCCACTGAGTCAGCAATCCCCGAAAATGGCTCAGACGTCGGGTCACCAACGATCATCACCAGAGCTCAGCTCTTCACGCATGTCAAACGTCTCCCTCTGACAGTCTGTCTGTTGCAACGAACCCATTCACCCCACGATCCTGACCAGCCAACAGCTTGAAACCGCCCAGTGTTGAGGCCGACGACGCTCGCCGATACCGCACATGTTCCGTAATTATACCGTAGCCTCGCACGAACAACATAAGGTCAAATCAGCTAATGTATTTCACCGCCCGTCAATACGTGCCGTTGTCGACAGTAAAGATTAAAATCAGCACCAAATGGCGAGGATAGTTCGCATACAAATGACGCAGCAGCGACATCGGCGCAGTGAGGCAGCGCTTGCCCCGCTTCAGTGGCCCGGCTCCCTGCCGCCAGCTTCCGTACCGCCCAATGGCCTGTCAGCGCCGGTGATGTGGCCAGGGTGGCTCTCGAGTCCACCGCTTCTTCACCAGAGTCATCAACCGTTGCCGTGGTGATCATTAGTGAAAACAGCGGCGGATTATTTGTTCGCCAGACAGAAATGGTTTCGAAAGTTTGAGAGCGTCGTTCGTCGAGCTATCACAGCCAATGGAATTTTGGTGTTGCTTGACCATCAGGCACAGTTCGACCATGGCGGTTGAAAGAGATGTCTCCGTCTCGTTGTTTGTCGAGATGTTCCATGAGGAACTGTACCACCTCTGAATTATTCTGTGTTAGCGGCGAAACAGAGTTGATTCAGCTGAATCTGAGGCCAGGGTGGTCACGCATCGTTATGTCAGTGTGATAGGTTTATCTGAATATTTTCACTTTCCACTGCCACCCATCAGGACACGCAAAAGTAACTCACCTGTGAGAGACATGAGCGTGTTTATTTCTTGCAGTATATTTGACCCAAACTTGGTACATTTAATTTGGAATTTCATTAAAATAGAATACATCAAAATAATTCTCTGATGGCAAGTGGAAAAAGTAGAAAATGACAGACTTACAATGGGCAGGTTATATAAACCTATCACACTTGACATGGCAATTGTAAATGTTGAGTACGATTCACCCACAATCCCCAAGACTGCAGGGGCCCCCACACAGGTCTCATCCAAAAGAAAGTGCTCCTCTTGACCACCGGCCAGCAACAATGAAGCACGGAATGAAATTCCAAGTGAGGCACAGTTATCATACAGACTGTATCCCAGAGTCACATTAGGTAGCAGGTTGGAGTTTCTGTTTATCTCTTCTATAGCAAACGCCATGGTCCGGGCCTGTCTAAACCCTGGTGGGTCAAAGCTAGCACAAAAAATTTCTCCATTAACAACCAATAAATAATGTATCAACTGTGAGAACTTGACAGAAATTTGTTACTCATAAATCAACTTTCAAAAAAGCTCTTTCATATTATTTCCTATCTTAAACATTCTTGGCAGAATAAAAATAATCACCACTGTTTCCTGCTGTATGTGTGTCAAACTCACCTTTGGCAGCTTGGTTGATTTGGCTCTGAGGTGAAGGAAAGCTCAGGGAAGACAGATATGTGGTGGACTTCAAAGAGCCCACCTAGAACCACATCACCAGCCTTGTGCAAACCATTAAGATGAAACTTTCTCCTTAATTTACAAGACAAGGAAAGAGAGGAAAACAAAGGCAGTAAGAAAGAGGAAGAGAATAAAAACCAGATACACAGAAGCAGGTGTGTGTCAACAAATGCCCCCATAGCTGCCCTCCTCCTTTCACCAGTCTCTAATCCTTCTGCACAGTCAATTAATTTTATATGCAAGACTATGTCATCCCCTTCACCCATTTACGTCATTGTTTGTTTAATCTTTTACACCATCCATTGTAGCATGTGAGGTAGAGGCAGGCAGGGCCAAATACACATTAAGAAAGCAATTTGATATATGATATGATATTTTCAGGAACACATTATGAATTTTGAGACACTTAACTGTTTGAACTGTCGTGGTATTAGATTAATGCAGTGAAATCAGCGGAGAAAAAAATTATGTCACATATATTACTGTTTTGGTTTCAAATGGCCCAAGCACTTGGTGTTATACAGAAGTCAGTGAGTGAATAATTCAGTTCATTTTAACAGACAGGCTTTTTTATCTGAAAGGGGATGATTTGGCATGTACACTTTGTAGAAAACAAACTAAAACGTCAACCATGCAAATTTTATATGAGCAATGAGAATGTCCATTAGATAGTAGCAGTATCCCAAACCATTTTCTGAGTTACCTAATCAAGTGATTTTTTTTTTAGTACCTATACTGATATTTCTATTTCAAGCATTACCAAAATACCACTATTTACTGTAAGTATTTAATATTTCCTCTGCTGTTTGAGTCAGTATGTTTCTAAATCTTTAATGATCTTATGACCTTCAACAGTTGAAATTAAAATGTAATTGTCCAAGTTGATGTAAATCAGTTGAATGAAGAAATCATGGTGACCTGTACTCAGGAGTGGCTCAAATCTAGACAGTCCTACAACCCAAAGGTCTCTCAGGCTGCTACTGAGGTCAGGACAGGACAGAAGTGGAGGGCAGCATACGCTGTGGATGCCACTGACTCATGGCTAAGGCACAAGGTGCTGGTGAGTGCAGTGTATGATGGAAAGGCTGGCCTGGATAGCAGCACTACACCAGTCACTGTTCCAATATGAGGTGTAAACATCCGTCAAGCCAGCAGGATGGTTAGAATGGACAAGATGGGAGCAACCAGTGGGGTACAAAGTCTCAGTGGCCAAGCTTTGGAAAGCTGAGCCCCATCAAATAAAATACTTAATCCAGGCTGACATTTGTTAAAGCCCATCCAACTTGTTTTACTGGAGGAAGGCAGAGTCACCAGCCTGAAAAGAGGGACCTTAGAGCACATCCCTAGTGGCTGTTTGAAAGCCCTGATCAAGGAGCACTACCACTCACACCATGGCCAAGTCCTGAGGGCCATAGCAGACACCATCTGCAGTGGGATTAGCTTAGTGCTTTTGGCCACTACTGTACAAGAAAATGTTGACACGCCAAAAGCAGTAAATCGGTGTAATATTATTTTCAGCAGTATTTACTGTCATGTTTTTCAGTTATAGTTCACAGTGTGCACAGGAAAACACCAAACAACAATTTTGGGGGAAAAAATTATCAGTACACAGATACAGGCTTATGCTAAATTACTACAATGCATTGCTGAAACTGGCTATCCAGGACACAGTGAGAGCAGATTTGTAACGCTTGCACTTAACCTGGCGACTTGTCAACCTCCTCTGCGGCTCTCCCGCTCCTGTGCGTTGACGCATTCGCGGGCCGCCCTGCCAAGACAATGGTAGGGGAAACACTGCCATTGTTGTGTCACGTAACCAGACCTCAAACAGCGCACTTTGTCGCGCACCGACACAGGTGTTCTGTAGCTTCTAATTGGAGTCAACGCTCTTGCTACACGTTTGAATAGAAATGCATATATTCTTTTCCCGCCAGTATGTCGTGATTATCTGAATTAATGCAACGATAAATACATATATTGTTTTTGAATTAATCGTGGCATTTATACTTTATACCGTATACCAAGTAGATATGGATGGATTCAGCTCAGTGTAGCTCTGGCTCTAAAACCACAATGCTGGATAAGGGCTGCTCTCTGTCCTTTTCTGGAATTGCCCAAAGTGAAAGATACTGGCCAGTTGTGTGGGTACTCACAAGCTCCCAGTAGTGTGCCGTCGTGTTGAAGTTTTCTCCAAGACTGTTACGGCCATTGTTAACTGCTGTTTTTCTCTCTTTGTGGCTAACGGGATTTAGTTCTATTTTATGCTAAATATGCTGTGTGAGCTCTTGCCCAGGATTGGTGAGATCCTTTGTTCTGATGCTCCTCTGGGTTGCCTCTGTTCCGGAAAGGCCCGACGTATCTGCGTACGATGACGTCACCAGAATAAAACCCGGTGAAGCCATCATTCACGGCAGCTGTGATTTGAAGTGGGCATGTGATCGGTCCCTAGCGGCTGCCAGTCTTCCTCTCTGTACTACTCGAACCTTTGTCAGTACTCGCCACTGTGTGGGTTAAAGAAACCCGCACACTCGATGATCTTGCATTTGATTGGTTCAGATAACCGGGCCAGTTTCACACACACACACACCTTGCCAGTTTACCAGTTTTTTGTTCTCTAGTCACATTTATTTTGATATCTTCTAATATCTTTTATTGGATACTAATCACAGATTGTCAATAAGAAACACAATTGTCAACTGTGTACCTGCTGTCAGAACACCTTAGGCTGAAGGTTGTTGTATTTGTAGTCATTTCATCAAATCTGCAGTTGTACGTCTGGGATCAGATGGTGGGAGAGACTGCTTGACAGAACTGGAATACTTAAACCTGTAGTGAGTAGTGAGGTTAACCTGGGAATGTTTGGCTTATAGGTCACTGTCTGCAAGGCCTTCAGCTTCCATCTTGTGAAGATTTCCTCTTGCATACCAAGGGAGGCCATGGATGTCATGGTAAAAAACACTAACATCAGGTTAATGGACCCCTCAGTTGTTTTGTTTTGCATCTTCTCAGGAGTAGATTATGTGTATAATGAAAAACTTCTGAGCAGGTTGGTGCTGCCCTAATCTAAAATCAAAGATTGATAAAGCAAGTTGAAGTGATGTTTTATGACTTTGAAGTGCCTCGACCCATGATAGCTTTCTTTGTGTTTCTCTCTGGTCTCAGCAGGATTATGTAACACTTGGGTCCAAACAGTGCCACCAAGAGGCCAAAACTGGAGGCCAGGATGGCAAATACCTCCACTGCATCTGCATATTTGCCTGGGGAATTGACATAAGCAGGGACAAATGCCACCCACACAGCACAGAAGATCAGCATGCTGAAAGTTATGAGTTTGGCCTCATTGAAGTTGTCTGGAAGATTCCTTGCCAGAAATGCTAACAGGAAACTAAGGATAGCCAGTAAACCAATATAGCCAAGTAACACTGCAAAACCAACTGTGGACCCAACTACACACTCATAAACTATCTTGTCATTGTGGTATTGAGTGTTTTTATGAGGCACTGGTGAGGCAGAAACAATCCAAGCAATACAGATTGCTGCCTGAATGCATGTAAGAGCCAGAACTGTTCCTCTCTGCTGCACAGCACCAAACCACTTCAGACTGGCTCCACCTCCTGGCTTGGAGGCCTTGAACACAGCCAGAACCACCATGGTTTTCACCAGGATACATGAGACACAAAGCACAAAGCTGATGCCAAATGCTGCATGTCTCAGTTGGCATGTCCACAGCCTGGGACGGCCGATAAACAGCAGTGAACATAGGAAACATAGTTTGAGTGACACCAAGAGCAGAAAACTCAGTTCAGAATTGTTGGCACGCACCATGGGTGTGCTGCGATGATGGATGAAGATCCCTAGGACAACAGCACAGATAAATGTTCCCAGCAGTGAGGTTGTCGTCAAGCAGATACCAAGAGGCTCATGATAGGAGAGGAACTCTGATTTCTTAGGAACACAGTGGTCATGCTGGGGACTGGACCAGAAATCGTCTGGACAACTGGTGCACTCCATGGAGTCTATGAAAAACAGGAGAGTTGTTGAGACACAGTATATCCATATGCATACTGCTCAAAAGTTTGGGATCACTTGCAATCACTTGTTTCCAATTACTTGTAAATGAATCAGATGATTTTTAAAGAATGATCTACATTTTTGCATAGAGGTCTATTATAAGCAACTGTCAGTCCTCTGCATCAATCTCCTGGTATGGCTGCTAATCCATGTTAATCATTTTATAAGGCTAATTGATTGCTAGAAAACCCTTTTGCAATTGTGTTGCACAGCTGACAACCGTTGTACTAATAAGGGAGCAAAAAAGGGAGCTAGCATTCTTTAGGTTAGTTTAGCATCTGAAGCATCAGCAGTTGTTTGTTTGTTTACAGGCTCAAAATGGCCAGAAAGAAAGAACTTTATTTAGAGACCCATCAGTCTATCATTGTGCTTAGAAAGGAAGGCTATTCAATGCTCAAGATGAGTCCAAGTTTGAGGTCTTCGGATCAAACAGAAGAACATTTGTGAGACGCAGAACAAATAAAAAGATGCAAGAACAGTGCTTAATACCATCAGTCAAGCATGGTGGAGGCAGTGTGATGGTCTGTGGGTGCTTTGGAGGTGGTAAAATAGGAGATTTGTACAGAGTGGAAGGGACCTTGAGGAAGGAAAGCTATCACAAGATTTTGCAATGCCATGCCATACCCTGTGGACATCATTTGATTGGGGCCAATTTCATCCTACAACATTATAATGACCCAAAACATACCTCCAAAATGTGTCAGCAATATTTAAAGAATAAGCAGTCAGCCAAAATTCTGGCTGCAATGGAGTGGCCAGCACAGTATCCAGATCTGAACCCTACTGAGCTGTTGTGGGAGCAGCTTGACCGTATGGTACGGAGGAAGACTCCATCAAGCCAATCCATCTTGTGGGAGATGCTCCAGGAAGCATGGGGTGAAATCTCATCAGATTGCCTTAAAAAACTGACAGCTAGAATGCCTAAGGTCTGCCAGGCTGTAATTGCTGCAAAAGGTGTTTTTTTTTATTTTTTATGAAGGCATAGTTTGAAGAGCACATTCATCATTTCCATTAAAATCATTATTTCTAACTCTGACAATGTCAGCATGCCTTGTTCATTTGCTATATTTCGTATTCACAGTAATCACATGTGTGTTTCCATGGAAAACAAGAAAATTTCCAAGTGATCCCAAACTTTTGGGTGGCAGTGTATGTGTGTGTGTGTGTGTGTATGTATGTGTGTGTGTGTGTTAGTTGAATAACAGTTAGAAATGAAGACCAACCTGTTTTATTGCTGATCTTTCCTTCAGAGCAAGGGACACAGTCGAAACAACACTCAGCTTGCCCCTTCTTTCTGGCCATGCGAGTACCTGGAGGACAGCTCTCGCTGCACACTGACCGGGGTGGCTAGAAGGAGAGAAATAATCATCAGTTATTATGTTCTCTTTCACATAATATATTGAATTATAAACAGGTCAAGCAATGGAATGAGTTCAGTAAAAAGCAGGTCACCTTTTTAGATTCAAAGTTCCAGAAGATTTTGCCTTCATCAAGAGTAAGCACTTCACCCTCAGAAACTGACTTCTTAACCTCACCCACAGTCTGAACTTTTATTTGTCCATCAGGGAGCCACTGCCAGTTCATGATATCATATATTGGTAGAGCATCACCATTCTTATCAAATGACACTTGATCACCAAATGATGTAGTGAAGTTGACTTTTTGCAAATAATGTACAAGCTATAAATGAACAAGATAAGATAGCGAAATGCATAAAGGGTATGACAGACTATCAAAACGTGTGGTGATAAATCCTTTTTAATCCTTTGCTCATCATCTTGTCAAACCAATCAGTTCATGTATATGAAAAAAATAAGTATTCAATGTTCTTCCATATCTTTAAACCATGAAAATATTCTGGTGCAGTATGATTTTAGCTTGGGTTTTGATGTCATCCATAATGATAAGGTATTTGTAGGGCTAATATGGGCTAATTTGCTGTGTGATGAGAACCTCCTTGACACTTCATTATGTAGTATAAGGCAAGAAAATGAAAAATAGGTGTGTAACTTGATCACACCTGCCATGGCTCCAGTCTTTGCAAACTGACACAGCTGTTCCCGCTGAAAGGCCCTCTGCCTGGCTCACAGCGCAGCATGTTATCGAGAGCATACGCCAGAGCATACACAGCCTTGTACACATTATACTCTGGCCTGAACTCTGACACATTAAAAAACTCAGTCTCCACACTCTCTAGATCTTCCTGTCCAGTGCATAATGGTCCTCCAGCTTCCACCCAACCTGGTGGAGGTGGTGCAAATCTACACTGAAATGTGTGTTCCCAAAACTGATTTACCTGAAATATATTCAAAACTACACGTTAAAAACAATGATGATATATACTGTATATCCTGCAATGGTAACACCAGATTGCAAGGTTAATCTCTCACCATGTTATTTCCATCACTGTTATTGTGGTGTAGATTAGGATGTGTTTGTAACAGGAAGTCTCTGAGCCCTGGTATTTCTCCTTGACGGATGGCAATGGTCAGTGTTCCACCCAGGTACGGCATGAGCCGGGGGGTCTGGAGCACAGCAAATGTTGTCCAGGCTTCACTGCCCAACCATTGTAGGCCTGTCACATTCTGCCTCACCACCTGTACATTATTATGTCAAATATTTGCATATTTTATCAACACATTTTTCGCAACAAGGAACTTACAAAACTCATGATAGTTACAAAGTATTGCAAAACAAAGCTCAAATTACACCTTAATTGCTCTCCTCATTTATTTGAGCCCCTTTTAATTCTTACCTCTTCCATGATGTGAATCACATGAGTCTCATGTGCAATCACAATGACCACACGAGCTGTTGATACTTTTATCAAATCCACAATCTTCCTAAATTTGGCTGGGTCGTTGCCCCATGGCAAAACCTCTAAGTAGGCCAGACAACCTCCACCAGATGGACCCAGGTCAGATTGGAAGGATCGGGCAGCGTGGAGTCCATAATCATCATCACTGACCAGGAGGCCTACCCAAGTCCAGCCAAAGTGTTTTAGAATCTGAATCATAGCATGTACCTAATTGAATAGAAAATTATTTAAAATGCATATATGCTGGAATATTCTCACACAGAAAATCAATCTATAAAGTTCTTTCAGTGGAAACTGTCATTCAGATACATCATCAAATCCATATAACTTCAGTAATGACATGTAAATCATTCTGATACATAAATCAGCTTATTTCAGAAGTACATAACACTCCTTGTTGCAGTAAATAATCTGCATTTAAGTTGTTGATTTGCTTTTTTCATTTACCTGGAAAGTATCACTTGGGATTGTTCTAAAGAAGGATGGAAAGCGTTGCCGATCACTCAGACAGGGACACGTGGCATAGTAACTCACCTGTGAGATACAGGTGTGTGTACAATGAGTATTCATGTCTTGCAGTATGACTGACTCATTCAGCAAAATCAGAACATTTTCCTATGAAATTTCATTCAAATAAATCAAATCATTCTCTGGTGATAGATGAAAAAAGTAGAAAATGAAAACTTACAATGGGCGGATTTACATGTCGACCTATCTCACACTTGACATGGCAATTGTAAGCGATTGAGAATGAATCACCCACAATCCCAAGTTAGGGAGGGGCCCCACAGGTCTCATCCAAAGGAAAGTGCTCCTCTTGACCACTGGCCCATAACAATGAAGCAAGATAGAAATTCAAGTGAGGCACAATTATCATACAGACTGTATCCCAAGTCACGATAGGTAGCAGGTTGGAGTTTCTGATGATCTCCATCTAGCAAAGGCCATGGTCATGGCATGCCTGAACCCTGGAGGGTCCAAAGCTAGCACAAAAAATGTACCATTAACTAATCGTCAATTGTGATAACTTGGCAGAGGAAATGTAAAATAGCAGAGCCTTTGTTAGTCATAGAATTTTCTATCAGAAATCTCTTGTTTGGTCACGATCAAATTGTATTTATCAACACAGGTTTCAACTCACCCTTTTACACAGGTTGGTTGGTTCTATGAGGTGAAGGAAAGCTCAGGGAAGACAGATGTGTGGTGGACTTCAAAGAGCCCACCCAGAACCATATCTCCAGCCTTGTGCAAACCATTAAGATGAAACCTTCTCCTTAACATACAAGACAAGGAAAGAGAGTAAGATAAAGGCAGTAGGAAAGAGGAAGAGAACAAAATCAAGATACAAAAACTCAGATAAATGTCAACAAATGCCCCCATAACTGCCCTTCTCCTTTCACCCCTTTTTCTAATGCTTTTACGCCGTCAAGTAATTTTATACGCAGGACTATGTCATAATTTTCACCCACTTACGTCATTGTTGTTTTATGTTTTACACCACCCACTGAAGCAAGTGAGGTAGAGGCAGGGAGGGACAAATACATATTAAGTAGCCACAATTTCAAATTTAATGTCATTATATTATATTATATATCATATCAAGAACACATCGTCACTGTGTAAAAATCAAATGTCCAAAGCACATTGTGTTACTCACAAGTCAAGTTTTAAAAACAAATGAGGGCAAATGGTAGAACAATTTGTAAACCAACAAAAACATCTATAAGGCACAGTTGTCAGTCTGCTGTGAGAATTAATAAATACTCTCCATGGTAACTTGGAGATGGACTTACACTCAAAATCCAACAAATCACACTCTGCTCATTCATTCCTTAATGTTTTTTTAGGAGTTTGTGATAAAATCAAGATTGATTAAAAACAACAACAGCCGTGAATATGAGATGCGCCATATCTTGTTTTCTCTCCCGTGCCCCTGCATGTGTGATGTTATGACTCGCATGATAAATGAAATAAAGCAAGCATTGCTGTTTCGTACTGCTGACTCCTTTCAGAGACTGTCTCCTGCACAACCACATTTTATTAGATAAGTAAGCACACTACCTTCAAACCTGGTTGGGAGTTTGCTTCACTTCTTGCTTTTGTTATAGGTCCCATTAACATCCCTAAATCCTCAAATGCCCCAAACAAACTGTTGATATTTTTATATTTTGAAGCCCAAATGAATTGCATTACATTTTCAAGAAATTACATTGACCTAGTGTGGAATTTGGAGTTTGTGAATGCTTTTGGGCACTAATGTGTTTTTTTTTTCTAGTCTTTCAACATCATCAATGATATTAAACCAATAATGTTGAAACACAAACTGCAACATATCTGTAAATGTCAGCATTATTTACTGTTATCATTTTCAGTCATAGTTCATGTAAAAACTTTTACAGTGTGCACATAGAAACAGTAGACAACATTCTGACTGGAAAAATAGAATTTAACAGTTCTCAGTACACAAATATGCAATTATATTAAAGTAGTCCAGAGCACTGCTGAAACTACCTATCCAGGGCACAGAGATACCTGCAGTGCAGCTTCAGGATCCCTGACTGCAGCCACATGAAGGAGATGAATGTTGTGAGTGGATGTTTATCCTTTCTAAACAGCTTTCTGGCCATTGTTAATTTCCACATTAGTTTGAGAGATGCTGTGAGGTCAGATACTCTTTAGAAAACCTAGGAATCGGGAGGGAAACTTGCTTGTCAGGCCTACTCCCATGGGGTCAGGTTAGGGTTTTGTAAGCGTTTGAATGCTTTGCGAGTTGGCGAGTAAATAACAGGGCTTTGGTGTGTTGTCTATGCAAACTGACTCCATTCTCTCTCTCTTTTAGGATTAGTGGAGATCAACCTGTACCAACTAGATACAGCTCTATGCAAAGTTCTAGCTTTAAAACCACACTCCTGAATAGTTGCTGCACTATGTGCTTTTCCCGAGTTGTCCAAAGAGATAGATGCTGGGCAGCTGTGTCGGTACTCACAGGCTTCCGACAGTGCATTGCTGTGTTGACGTTTTCCCAGATAAAGATAGATACACCTCGATGTGATTGAGGTTGCTAAGAGGAAGTCTCTGTCCGTTATTTAGGAGCATGGTTGTATATAATGAAACCTTTATGAACAGGATGGTGCTGCATCTAAGGAAAAAAAGACTGATAAAGCACTGAAGTGATGCTTCATGACTTTGCAGAGCCTCGACCCATGATAGCTTTCTTTGTGTTTCTCTCTGGTCTAAGAAGGATTATATAACATTTAGGTCCAAACAGTGCCACCATGAGGCCAAACTCATAACTTTCAGCATGCTGATCTTCTGTGCTGTGTGGGTGGCATTTGTCCCCGCTTATGTCAATTCCCCAGGCAAATATGCAGATGCAGTGGAGGTATTTGCCATCCTGGCCTCCAGTTTTGGTCTTTTGGTGGCACTGTTTGGACCTAAATGTTACATAATCCTGCTGAGACCAGAGAGAAACACAAAGAAAGCTATCATGGGTCGAGACACTACAAAGTCATAAAGCATCACTTCATTGCTCAATTAGTATTTTATTGTCGTTTAATGCAGCACCATCCTGCTCAGAAAGTTTTCATTATATAGAATCATGCTCCTGGGAAGATGCAAAACAAAACAACTGAGGGGACCATTAACCTGATGTTAGCGTTTTTTACCACGACATCCATGGCCTCCCTTGGTATGCAAGAGAAAATCTTAACAAGATAGAAGTTGAGGGCCTTGCAGACAGTGACCTATAAGCCAAACATTCCCAGGTTAACCTCACTGAGGGCGACCGTTAACTCAAAATTCCCCCCTTTTTTAAAAATCTCCATATCTGTGTCCTTCCCTGGTAGACAAAAAAATCTCCTTAAAGTGCAAGTTGGCAACCTTGCAGAAAGTAACCAAAGCCAAGCATCCCCTGCCATTTGATCTAAGACATACAACTGCAAATCTGATAAAATGACAGATGATAAAGACAATGGACTGAAGTATTCTGACAGAAGGCACATGCTTGAAAATGATGTTTCTTATGGACACTTTGTCATTAGCACAGAAGTCCAATAACAAGATCCTACTGCAGTTATGATCAAGAATGCTGTTCCTCCCCATCACTTGCTTCAAGGTGTCATTACACGTGAGCACTGAAGTTTTCCAGTACAACTATTGAAGCCTCAGGCAACACATTATCTAGTAACCCACCCAGAAGCTCTAAGAAGCAGAGGCACATATAGCCTTCAGAAACTTCCTCTTAGCAACTTCAGTCACATAGAAGTACTCCTCTCTTTGTCAGGGAAATCTGTCGGGAGCCTGTGAGTATCCACACAACTGGACAGCATCTTTCACCCTGGACAAGTCATACTTCAGTAGAACTTTTGAAGTCTCTGTACTGAGACCTACAAGTACAAACTACAGTCAGACTTCCTCTCAGCAACTTCAGTCAAATAGAAGTGTCTTTGTCAGGGAAAACTTCAAAACAATGACACTGGGGGAGTTTGCTGGGAGTTTGTGAGTATCCACACTAGGGATGCACCGATACCGATACCAGCATCGGGTATCTGTCCGATACCCTGTTCCTGTACTTGTATTCATAAAAGTGTCCCAATACCACAGCACCCGATACCACTTTACAGCAGCATGATGTTCAGTCGGGCGGTCAGGTGCTAATTGAGAGCAAGGAAGAGCAATGTCGGTGGTGTGGAGGTATTTCAAAGTGGATGATGGTGACAAAAGTAAAGTGGACTGCAAATTATGCTCTGCAAAGTTGTCAAGAGGGGTGACGAAAGCGAGTACTTTCAACACAAACAATCTGATAAAACATCTAAAAAACAGCAGCAGTGTGGAAAGTGAAAGGCTTTTTAGCTCAGTGTCCCGCATTGTAGATGAAAACCGAAACAGACTAACAGCTGATAATGCAGAGAAGCTGCTTTTCATTAAGAAAAACCTGCCCCTCACTTTTTCAAAATAGACTTAGTTCTCACAGACAGACGTTGCTGATTACATGATAATGCCTTAGTTGCTCTGCCACAGTTTTATGTTGGTACAGTTATATTTCAGGGCTATATTTAAGTGAAATATGTGGCAAGACTGTTTGCTAAAAAAAAGATGCAGTTGAATGCTAAAATGTCAATAACAGTACTTCTATTTGAGTAAAATGTGTGGCAATGCCATATATAATGCAATGTTCAAATTGCAGTCAGTCACAGCAATTTCTTACAGCCAGAGAATGAAACAATATCTGATGAAAATAAAACACGTTTTCAAGTAAATGTACAAAGTGTAATGGCATTAATAAGTACTCATATTGGTACTCGGTATTGGCAAGTACTCAAATGTAAGTACTTGTACTTGTAATTGGATTGAAAAAATGTGGTGTCGGTGCATCCCTAATCCACACAACAGGACAGAGTGTGGCCTTAATCAAGGAGTGTGGTTTTAGAATCAGAGCTACCCACAGAGCTGAACCGAGCCATATCAAGTTGGTACAGATTCATCACTTTCATCAGTCCAGGACTCTCTCCAGAAAGAAAGGAGTCAATTTGTGTAGCCAGAGTGACCACATCAAGGCCTTCTCTTTCACCTGCCAACTAACACACTCAAACATTTACATTTCCCCAGCTGGGCCCCGTGGGAGTAGGCCTGACAAGCATGTTTACTTCCCAGGATCTCCACCCAGAGTTGAATGCAACGTCCATTTTGACCCAATAAATTCTGTGTGTGCTGGAGAAAATGGTTCTCTGAAATGAGTAAACTGCAATGTTTCTACTTCATTTCATGGCAATATAAAACAATGCACAGGAGTACCTCTTTACCTCCTCCATGTTTTTTTTTAAACAATAAACATAAATTTGTCCCATCTTATAATAAAGACCCTAACTTTGCTGTGTGGAATTTACATGTTCTCCCTGTGACTGCATGGGTTCTTTCCAGGTACTGCAGCTTCCTCCCACAGTCCAAAGACATGCATGTTAGGTTGATTGGTGACTCTAAATTGTCCGTAGGTGTGAGTGTGAATGGTTGTTTGTCTCTTTATGTGTTGGCCCTATGATGGACTGATGATCTGTCCAGGGTGTACCTCTCGCCCAGTGTCAGCTGGGATAGCTCCCCCGCAGCCCTTAACAGATAAGTGGTATAGATAATTAATTAAATAATGACTTATAGTAAAGACAATAGGAAGGAATTATCAGGGTGTGATTTATTGTGTTTTGAGTGTGGGACCACTTTGTGCAATTCCAACTAGAGACACTAAGACATATAACTTGCAGGATGATAGAAAAAAAAAAGTAGAATGGTATCATTTCCTATAATCACAGTCACTTGTCAGAACTAAGACGAGTCAGTTGTTAAATAATAAAAATAAAAAAACTTGAACAATTACATTTTCAAAGTGAAAATGTAATTGTTCAAGTTTTTTTTTTTAAATATATAATATAATGAAATTAAATTTGACATTTTGGCTTCTTAATGTGTATCAGGCCCTCCCTGCCTCTACCTCACTTGCTACAATGGGTGGTGTAAATGATTAAACAAACAGTGACGTAAATGGCTAAAGGGAATGACACAGTCCTGTTATTTAAAATTAAGTGTGTGTGCAGTAGGATTAGAAAAAGGTGAAAGGACGAAAGCAGTTATGGGGGCATTTGTTGACATACAACTGCTCTTCTGTATCTTGATTTTGTTTTCTTCCTCTTTCTTACTGCCTTTGTTTTCTTCTCTTTCCTCATCCTGTGAATTAAGGAAAAAGTTTCATCTTAATGGGTTACACAAGGCTGGCGATGTGGTTCTGGGTGGGCTTTTTGAAGTCCACTATATGTCTGTCTTCCCTGAGCTTTCCTTCACCTCAGAGCCAAATCAACCAAGCTGCCAAGGGTGAGTTTGACACATACACAACAGGAAACAGTGGTGATTATTTTTATTCTGCCAAGAATGTTTAAGATAGGAAATAGCATGAAGAGCTGTGTGCTGGAATTTTTTTGTCATCAGTTGAAATGTGAGTGTTTATGACAGGGAGCAAGATATTTTTGCTGTATAAATTACCAGTGTATTAAAACAGTGTATTACAATTTGACATACAAAAACAAGATTTCTGGATAGATGAGTAACAAAGCGCCAGCTATTTTGGACATTTCTGCCACATTTCTAACAATTGACATTTTATTTGTTAGTTGTTAATGGGGACATTTCTGTGCTAGCTTTGACCTTGCAGGGTTCAGGCATGCCATGACCATGGCATTTGCTATAGAGGAGATCAACTGAAACTCCAACCTGCTACCCAATGGCTCTGGGATACAGTCTGTATGATAATTGTGCCACACTTGGAATTTCATTCCGTGCTTCATTGTCGCTGGCCAGTGGTCAAGAGGAGCAGTTTCTTTTGGAAGAAACCTGTGTGGGGGCCCCTCCAGTCCTTGGGATTGTGGGCGATGTATTCTCAACATTTACCATTGCCATGTCAAGTGTAATAGGTTTATACAAACTGCCCATTGTAAGTTTTTCATTCTGTACTTCTTTCCACTTGCCATCAGAGAGGAATTTTGATGTGTTCTATTTCAATGAAATAATGCTTAAATGTTCAAAGTTTGTTGAATGAGTCAACTGAAATGCAAAAATGATTATGCCTTGTGCACACACGTTTCTCACAGGTGAGTTACTATGCCACATGTTCCTGCCTGAGTGATCGGCAACGCTTTCCATCCTTCTTTAGAACAATCCCAAGTGATTCTTTTCAGGTAAGCTCAAGCAGCAAGACAAAAACTGAACTATGACAAGGAGAGTGTCCTCTGAAAGAAGCTGATTAGCTTTGACACAATTTGTGCTTTACATGTCATGCATGCTTTACTAAAGTCATATGGATTTGATGATGCATCTTATAGACTGATTATTTTTAGACAATTTTTTAAAATTCTCTATTCACTTAGGTGCGTGCTATGATTCAGATTCTAAAACACTTTGGCTGGACTTGGGTAGGGCTTCTGGTCAGTGATGATGATTATGGACTCCACGCTGCCCGATCCTTCCAATCTGACCTGGGTCCATCTGGTGGAGGTTGTCTGGCCTATATAGAGGTTTTACCATGGGGCAGTGAACCAGCTGAATTTAAGAGGATTGTGGATTCAATAAAAACATCAACAGCTCGTGTGGTCATTGTTCTTGCACATGAGAATCATTTAATTAATCTCATGCAAGAGGTCAGAGTTGAGATTTTCTTCCTAGAATGACTTCTGCAAATCTTTTGTTCCCCAAGATGATTTGATGAAAAATATTTGACATAATACAATGTACAGGTGGTGAGGCAGAATGTGACAGACCTGCAGTGGATGGGCAGTGAAAGCTGGACAACATTTGTTGCCCTCCAGACTCCCCGCCTCATGCCATATCTGGGTGGAACACTGACCATGGCCATCCGCCGAGGAGACATACTAGGGCTCAAAGACTTCCTGTTACAAATCCATCCTGACTTAAACTACAACAACAGCCATGGAAACAGCATGGTGAGGGTATAACAATGAAATCTGATTTGGTAGTTGTGATGAAATTATATTGTCATGTTGTAACATGTAGTTTTGAATATATTTCAGGTAAATCAGTTTTGGGAATTCACATTTCAGTGTAGATTTGCACCACCTCCAGCAGGTTGGGTGGAAGCTGGGGGAGCATTATGCACTGGACAGGAAGATCTAAAGAGTGTGGAGACTGAGTTCTTTGACATTTCAGACCTCAGGCCAGAGTATAATGTGCACAAGGCTGACTGTGCTCTAGCATATGCCCCTCAATAACATGCTGCAGTATGAGCCAAGGGAGAGGGCCTTTCAGCGGGCACAGCTGACGCAGTTTTCAAAGCCTGGAGCCATGGCAGGTGTGATATCAAGTTGCCTCCAGTTTTCATTTTCATACCCTGTACTACATCATGAAGAGTTCCCATCACAGCAATTGCGCCCTCAAAAATTGCATAAATAGTACATTATGTATGACATCAGTACCCATGCTAAAAACATTTTGAACTAGAATGAGTTCATGGATTGAGGATATTGAAATGTGCAACTGCTTTGATGAAACACTTAACATTAGATGCTCATTTTTTGAATGTGCATAATTTCATTGATATAAGAAACTGATAAAATTGATAAAGAAAGGATTGCAGAACTATCACCATTTTCCCAATAATTAGGACCCTTTATGTGTTTTATATATGTCTTTTGCCATTTGAAGCTTGCTCTTATTTACAAAGTCAACTTCACCACATCATTTGGTGATCAGGTGTCATTTGATGAGAATGGTGATGCCCTATCAATATATGATATCATGAACTGGCAGTGGCTTCCTGATGGACAAGTAAAAGTTCAGACTGTGGGTGTGGTTAAGACATCAGTCTCCAAAGGTGAAGAACTTAATGTTGATGAAGACAAAATCTTCTGGAACTTTGAATCTAAAAAGGTGACCTCTGCTTTTTTCAAAATCTTGTGTTGATACCTCAGTATTGCAGTGTAAAAGATTGTGTAATAGATGATTATTTCTCTCCTCACAGCTACCACGGTCAGTGTGCAGTGAGCTGTCCTCCAGGTACCCGCATGGCTAGAAAGAAGGAGACCTGAGTGTTGCTTTGACTGTATTCCTTGTTCTGAGGGAAAGATGGCAATAAAACTGGTTAGTTTAATTTTTAACAGTTATACTTTGGAGACTGATATACATATACTCTCAACAACTCAGCCATTTTCTAGACTCCATAGAGTGCACCAATTGTCAGAGGATTTCTGAACCGGTCCCCAAGCGTGACCACTGTGTTCCGAAGACATCGAGTTCCTCTCTTATCATGAGCCTCTGAGGTCTGCTTGACAGCAACCTCATTTGCTGGGCACACATTTAACTCTATATTGTCTTGAATCTTCATCCTCCACCGCCTTTTACCCATGATGCGTGAGCAA